>CM023620.1:14788306-14853306 GCA_013358685.1 Antennarius maculatus | reverse complement strand
TTGGGTTTCAGTAAGCAAACTGCAGGGTTATGATCAGGGGTTGCTTCAGTTGGTCAAGTCTAGGCTCAGCAATATTATTCAGCAAAAAAATTAAGTCAGCTGAGTATATGAATGTACTGAATGACCTGGCAATCCCATAAATGGATTTTTTCTCCCAAATGGCAAGATCATATTCCAGGACAACAATGCCAAAATCTATCAGGCTCTTATTGTGAAAGAGTGGTCCAGGGAGCGAGAGGAATCATTTTGACACATCAATTGGCCCCCACAGTCCTGAGCTTAACCCCATTCAAAGTCTATGGGATGTGCTGGAGAAGACCTTGCAGTGGTTTGACTCCTATCGTCAATACAAGAACTCGGCCAAAAATAAATGCAATTCTGGACAGAAATAAATGCTGTGACGTTGTACGAGGTTGTCGAAACAATGCCGCGGCAAATGCGCACCGTAATCAAAACTACAGGCAGTCCCATGAAATATTAGAGTGTGTGACTTCTTTTTTGGCCGGGCAGTGTATGTACTCTATATCTATCTATCTTATTGTTGTTGCTAAGGGACCCGTGCTACTAAACAGAGCATCAATCTGTGTGTTAAATCAGGTCACATTTACCTTTACTTTAAGTGGTCTATTCTGTTGAGTAGATGTTGCTGTTTGAAAACAGTCTCCTCAGATTGCACAGCTCGAAGTGTGTGTGCATGAGTAACATCTTAAAAAAAAGCTCATAGGGTCTGTGACTGCCATGGAGCACAAACTACATTATGCTACCTGTTTATTGGCGCAATGAGTCAGACAGCCCATGAAGGTCAATTGACTGGATTTGAGAGCAGTAGAACAGAGTAGGTGCGGTGTGACAGAAGGCTAAGTGGCAAAGGCGTGCAGAGCCCCATTCGATAGAGCCCAAAATTAGCCGTCATAATAGAAAGTGACAAAGGTATTTTCGGAGGGGCGAGAAAAAAATGCAACATGCTCTGTGCACTGGGGGCAATTATTGTGGGAGATATGAAAGTTGAATAATTTCATGTGGCAGTGCAGCCAACCCTGGTCACCAGGAGAGCAGCAGTGGCTTGGCGAAAAAAAAGAACAAGAAGCGTGTTCACGATTTAATCCCTTTTTATTGGGTTTGAAACAGTAGCAGTAAAGCTGTATGCTAACACTAGTGGTATTTACATTGGTTGCCTATAAAACTCTCTGACACTATGCAATTCTGTCCAACGGCGGACACACAGTATTTGTGTCTATGTCCATTACAAATTAAATGGATCTATAAATTCATCTTTGTCCTGTATCATTGGTAGTGTAATGAGAAGTAATTTAATGTAAGTCAGGTAAAATGTTCTGAAAACATTTTATGTCTGGATATGAAAAAATATTACTGCAAGCTAAATGTTTGATTCAATCAGCCTGTCTAAACTAGTGAAACATCATCGTGTCACACAACCTTTGGTTCCACACTGACCTCCCACTGATTAGCAACAGACCTTCAAACAGAAAAAGGCCCCGGGTCAGGATTCAAGCTGATTAACTAACTACTGCATCAACATGCTGCCCTTAAGCAAGTATCAAATGTCATTATATCTGTGAGCATTTTTGCATTCTAGCAAATCACACAACAAATCATATAACATGCTACTCTTCATCACTTGCTTGTTGCGACATATTGAGATCATAATGCAATGGAAGGTAGAAGGCTATTGGTTCCCAAGATCTAAGATAACTCTTGTCATCATGGGGAGTTCAGGGAGAAGAACCAACATCAGAAGGAAAAATAGAAATATTCTGTCCCTAAAATGGAAAACAGTTCCAACTGAATAAGTGAATAAAATTGTAAAGTCTTTTTTTAAAGAAGCCCTCTGGCACCAGTGACATCTACTGCTGAGAACTGATTCTAGCACAGATGCCTAAATATTATTAGTGGAAAAAATTATTCAAGCTTACATAATAAGAATATTTTGTTTATCTGGAATAAAACAGTCAAATTCTTTGAAGGAAATTAGTGGTTTCCTAATTTTTTGAGAGTGATCTCAAAAGTTTTCATGCATCAATGCATGGCAACACCATCCAGACAAACTATATCCACAACTGTACTATAACCAATAAATTCTTGTATTTAGATATAATTACACAGATTTCCTTGTTATGGAGAGTTTTGATTACTATGCGTTGCAGGGTGTTTTGTTTTTTGTTGTAGCGCTGCATTTTCCCATTCATTTCAGTTCATTGGGGTTTTACCAACACAGGAGTTTCAAGAACAATATTGCAAAGGCAATAAAGCATTATGATGCAGCCGTGACTCCATGTTTCCCTCGTGCATTCATCCTGTATTTTTCCCTGTCTGTCCCAGAGTCCCCTCCTCCCTTGTCTGTCTGTGTGAGGACGTGACCCCCCACCCCACCCCTCTAAAACACACACACACACACACACACACACACACACACACACACACACACACACACACACACACACACACACACACACACACACACACACACACCTGACCTCTGGCTATAGCCTGTCCAGTATATTCTATAATAGGTGGAGTTTACCTAATATTGACGATCATTGAACTAATGTTAGTCCCATTCATGTGTTTGATGAACAATGCTAATTACAAATACTATTGTGAATATAAATAATTGATTTGTGCATGGCTTTTGGTATATTAGCACCGGCCTGCTTAACACCGGCCTGCTCTGCCACATGGAATAAGAATAAAATGTCTTCTGGACAGTTTTCTATTTATACCTCCAGGAAAGAAACCCAACTTACAAGCTGCATGCTGTTCAGAGAGCTGAAGAGGAATATTTCAAACGCTCTGCTTGAAATTGTTGCTGTGTGCTCTCTTCCCGTGGAGAATCTTGCATGTGCTGTGCAGTATCCAATTCATGATCCTGCAAAGCTGGGGTCAGCAACAAGATTTGTCCTCCGGCCAAGATCTCTTCCGGAGCAGATAGGGTATGGCTGGACTGTCAAATAAAAAAGAGTCAATTTGTAGCCTATTATTGTTTAATAATTCCATTTTCCCATATAATAATAATAAAGGGTCTTTATTTGACTATATCAGAGAGAACAGACTGAAAATTCTCAGTAATAACTACGTCCTTAATTAGTAAATACTCTCAGGCCTCCACCGAGGATGGAGTCAGGACTGAATACTAAACCAACTCTGTAGGAACTCTTCTCTCAATGGCTTTTTCTGTTGAGAGCAGTTCTTGTCATTATTTGGGCTTCTGAACAAAGACGATTGTGAATATTTTATGCATTTTATTTTGTATGACCGACATCTATTGTGTAAACAAAACTCATGTTACGATGATGCTGTTGTGATGACATTTTATTTTGTTAGATAAACTTCCTGTCAAATTAAAGACCACCTGACTCCTTGACTCTATCAACACATTCCTAGCGTTTGAAATTATGTATTTGTAAGATGAGGATTTTATGTGATGGTGAGTCTGGATATTGTCTCGATTTAACTTTTTCTTTTTGCTAACACATAAAATCAGTTTTAGTTATTGAATCTGCACCATTTTATGTATTAATTTACAGTAGTGCCATGCCTCTCCATTAGAGCTACACCCCCTCAAAAACGGTTCTGATATGGATCCAAATTGAAAAAATAAAAGGCATAAGATATGCGTGTGTCGATATTTTTTTGTTTTGATTTACTATCATTATTTTTTATGCTAACATTCAAATGTTAAAACATGTGATCATAAAGAGAATAAAATAATTAAACCCACATCCATCAATGGGTCAGCATCATTAAAGAATCAACTCTTGAGTAAAGCTGACCCCTCCATAAAATTTCAGCAAACTCCATGTTAAACTTATTCACATACATTTTAAATCAAAAGCAAACAAATTTAACGGACAAAAACAGTCAAACATGGTTGAAAATAAGAAATTTGTAGACTCTAACTTGTTGCCAGTGCTAACCAAGCTAACTTGGGTCACTCAGGTTGGGCCTCATCCTCTGGGGAGTAATATTACAGTGTTCTTGTTTGCGTGCGTCCTCGCGTCTTTGACGCACATTTAACAAAAATACAGTGATCCCTCATTACTCACGGTTAATGCGTTCCAGGACCGCCCGCAAAAAACGAAATTCTGTGATACAGCAACCAAATATATATTCTATTATGTACAGTAATTTAAACATTTATGAACAGTGATGTGCGGTGAAGCACCGACGTTAATGTCAGTTCTACGAGTCAAACAGAGTGGCGTATTTCCCATTAAATTAGCAGCCTGGTTAAGTTCATTACGAATGTACCACTCAGTTTGAACAGGGTGGGTTATTTCCTGATCTAAAGTTCGAAGCAGATATTTAAGCTTCGATGTTTGTCTTCTCTTATTAAAAGTAATTAAATCTTGTTTTGATCAATTGACAGTCCTATCTGAGGTGAGGCTCGACTTCTCATTGTTGGACTGTGTGTCACTGCCATCCTGATGTTAAACCACCTTATATCTGTATTTCCTTTTCCCACACTCTAATAGACTATTTAAAACAACTTGGAATTAAAGAAAACTTTTTTTAATACACAAAAGTGCGCATTCTGTGAGTCTCGGAACGCAGCACACACACAGATGCTGTCAGCCAATAGCATGCGCGTACGGTATCATGTGACCACCTGCTAAAAAGCTGCAATTTAGTGACACAGCGCATCTTGAAGCATGAATAAGTGAGGGATTATTGTATTCATAATTTTTCCATTTCTCCACTTAAATTTAGAACCTGGAAATTGCCATTATTTTTTAATCTCAAAACTCACCTGCATGATTCTGCCTTATTAAAACTGACCAAACAGCAGCACGACGTTTGCTCGTTTTACACGCTGCAGGGAGAGTGAGGAGTTAGTTAGACCCTCCTCCTCCTCTGGAGGGTCCTGTTAGGTTTGTATGTCTTTTAAAGCGCTTTAAAATGTCTGCTAATGTGATTAAGTGCTATACAAATATTGCAAAGGTATATTGATTGATTGATTGAGTATCATCATGCCTCTAAAAAATATACAAAAGTTGGAGAGAACCAAGTGACAATTAGTGCTTTATTGAACAATTTTTAATTTAAATTTTTTTATTTAATTTTACACACCTGAATGATCCCGTAGGGGAAATTATTGGCACACTCTGGTGTTAGTAATTCACACTGTACACATGTCAGTGTGTACAGTCCCTGAACACACAAGCACACACAAGGGGCCTGTACGCATGCAGAGGGAGGTAGAGTGGCGGGCAGCTCCTTTGTGGTGCGCCCAAATGAGCAACTTGTTGAGGTGGTCGGCACCTTGCTCAAGGTCGCCACAGCAGTGCTCCGGAGGTGAGCTGACACCTCCCACTGTCAGCTCAGACTCCAGGTGTTTTTGGGCAGGAGCTGGAATTAAACCACCAATCTTGGAGCATTGAACGACCTGCTCTACCGCTGAGCTGCTGCCACCCCCATTGAATAAAAAACAACCAAAAGTTAATGAAGAAAAAGAGAGATAGTACTGACAGATATTACTGAAATTTGTGTAGAGAAGGTTGTCAGCTTGGTGCAGTGTCCATAGGAGAATACAGTATATGAATTAAAGGCAAAGAAAACTATTGAGTGAAAAGCAAAAGTGGAAAACAAACTGTATTACATCTTTCTTTATTTCTGAAACTGTTTTTGTTAAATGACTACCAGGCTTTAGCATTTTGATAAAACTAATATATAATTTTACTCTTTTTTTTCTTTTTACTTTAACAGTTATGATGTCGTTATTAACAAAATTATTTAAATTAACGTTTTTTTTAGTTTTTATATTGTACTATTGGCAAAACTCAATCTTTGCCTACGCTTCTACTGTATATTCTGTTATTACTGTTGGGATGCATACAAGTCATGTTAGGATTCACTAATTTTTCTTGAAGTGCATCCCAGGGATGCACTACTTTCTTGAGGTAAAATAAACTCTGTTAGATGTTGCATTTTGTACATCTATTAGTATTATGCAGAAAAATTAAGTTTGGCGGCCTGTGGGCCACCAGTCGCCAATCACTGCTTTAAGGGTTTGAATTTACTACTGGCTTTGTATTCATCAGTTTTCATTTTTGCTATCGCCATAATGAAGAACCCCTTAAAGTAACGAAGAGCCCCTTAACTAGCAGCTAATGACAGTCATTCTGCCCAGAGCTCCCCTCCAACTAGGATCTTCAGCAACTTATCTTTTAGTGGTTGTCTCAGAAATTAATCAAAGCATTTTGTGCCTGTTCACAAAAGGAAACTTCTATCTTATAAATGTATTGTCCATTCTGGGAATGCTTTAAAAAGAGAAATTTTATCTTAAGTGTTTTCATAAACTAATGAAAAATATTTTTTAAAAATCTCATTGGGATGCACTTAAATTCAAGACGCTGTACTTCAGAGAAGAATTTACACGTTTCATATTACAAATGAGCTGTTGAACTTGTATGATTCCCACAAGCAGTAATTAATGCTTTGTTGATTTATTCGCTGGGGATTCAGTATTAAACTTGTTGCATCCTAAGAATTGATTATCCTTTAAAATATTACCTGAAACACACGGTCCAGCAATGAGTATTTGACTCTCATCACAGTAAATGATTCCATTGCAGCTCTTACATAACAGCAGTCAATGGTGGGTTCATCCATGCTGTAGAGTACGGAACTCTAGCTCTTGTGAAATATTCTAGCCGTTTGAAGTCATTCATCAGTTAAAGACCATTTTTGTATTAGTGAACAGATGTGGATATACATTTTTTAATTAAAAACATGTTAAGAAGCCCTTGTGGGATTAACATTGCTAAGAATCAATTTGAAAATACTAACAGCTGTGAATGAAGTACTCTAATGTTTTTTTATTCCCACATGCAGACGATTTTGAAGAATCACAACAGAGAAATCAATTTTGTAATTCAAACACTGACGACCAGTTCTAGAACGTGGATCATGTTGCTGTCAGGCAGACAGAAACAAAGGCTTTACGTTAGTCAGCCGAGGTAATTTAGGTGATGGGCTTTAAGCAGTGTCACATTTTTCCAGTTTTATGTTGCTCAGAAAAACAGTCAACCAAACTGTGAAGGGCAATGAGGAATTCGCAGGGTTGTTGCAGGCCTGCTGCAGACCTGCAGTTGTCGAAAATAATGGTCCTGATGAGAGTGCGCGCTGCTTGTCAGCGAAGATGGAAACGAGTATCCGCGTAATCCGCTCGGTGCGTCAGGACGTATACGAGGCAACCGCAGATGGCCCGGGTATAGACTGATTCCAACGGGTCGTCTCATGGCTTTTTCCAGACTACACGCAGTGAAGGAGTACGTTTGAAAATAGAGGCGTCCTGTCATTACATTCACGCGAGACATCGGAGAGTCTGATTTGTCTTGCGCAGACGTTTTGAGACGGTGCCACATTTGCTCACATGCGCACCATCTCACCAACGACGGACGGACGACACGATTACAACTTCAATTTTGTTAATAATCCATTCAGTTTCACGACTTTTCAGTAGGCTGACTGGCATGTTATTAAAGCCTATTGTGTTGAAGCAAAAGCAGCGATGTCGTCGCTGTTATTTATTTTGATGCCCTTACGCGCGCATTTTTGTGAAAATCTGTTCCGTACGTGAGGATTTTCTTCCACTGCCTTTATCACATTTTTAATCGAGTGGATTTCCCCCCTCTCTTATTTTTTAGTAGGTTTGTCTTTAAGGTTGCAGGCTATTAATTTTTAATTCTTATGCATCCACACGAAGACGGGACCAGAGTGGAGAAAACCACAGAGGGAGAGAAGGAGAAGGACGCAAGTGAGGAGGGAAGCGAGAATGAATGAGACACACTGAGCAATTAAGGAAAAGGAGATTGGAGGAACCGAGGTAAGGACGAAACACAATTTTAATGTTATATTTTATTAATACATAAACTAGTGTGATCATCATAGTGCGTAACGTGCCAGTCCGGTCTTCCATTTTAGGCTGTGTGAGGTGTTCAGGCACGTAAGCAGATTTATCTGTCGATATTTTATGCTTAGGCAGATGCGGAGCTCATGTTTACAGTGTGTAAACAGCAGTCGCTTCATATTTAACATGCGTGCTGAATGATCTAAATTAGTTGGATGTAAAAACAAGACTCCCGTTTGAGGGCCTATGTGTTGTAACGTGACCTGCGCCTTCATAGATTTGCTCAATTTTAATAAACAGATATAAACGAGACTTTATGGAGTGGTTTCTTGTCATCGCTATAAAACCAGGGGGGAAAAAAAAAGTCTTTCAAGACTATGATGCTGTTAAATAATCAGCAGTGTAAAAAATAATGAACTATATCATGGATACATTGTTTGGTATCATCACGACCAGAAAAAAACTAGATAAAGAAGACAGATGTCTTTGGATGGTGGCTGTGTGATTTAAAACCTCTCACTGTTTATTCTTTTTGAGCACAAATTCCGTCTAAGAGAACGAAAAAATAAGTACCTCATTGATATTTTAGGAATATATCCACCAGAGCACAGCTTTAAAGTTAACTGCTCTGCCCAGTCCCCCCAGACAACAACATTAATCCTGTAGTTTGTCAGATCCATGGGTAGGGCAGCCCCAGGAGTCCTTGCAAAATATTCTCCAGCCACATGAAAGGTGGTTTTATTTTCCTTTGGAAATTTAAATGTATGAAATCTCAATCAGAGAGTGCGTGTCCTTCATTCCCGTTCATGTCTTAAATGAAAATGTCACCTGAGTGTGGTTTAAAAACACCAAGAAATAGACAGCATATAATTTAGATAAGAAGTGACTCTGTAATGTTGAAATATTCATGTGATGAAAACTGAGGTTCCCCTTTTATTGTCATGCTGAACTAATTCCCAATTTAATAATGCTAGATCAAATAAAAGGAATGAACAACCTGCATTATAGTTATGATGGAAGAAATTAAACCTTTTGTCTGTTTTCTTATTGTAAAATGGATCCTGAGAAGGCAGACAGGAAAGACTCTGAAAGCAGTTATTTTCCACTGGTAAGCTTCTTCCTCATTCACCGGGGTGCATTGTGTTTGTCCTTCCAATTCTCTGGGAAAAAATTGGCATGTCTACTATTCTGAAGGGGTTGAATGAAATTCAAATTCTTCAGGTGGTAAAACAGCAATATTGCAACTGTCTGATTGCGTTATCTGGGTATTCAAGAAGCCAGACTTAGAATTGGTTTACTGCCAAACACTCTCCCCGGGAAGACAGGAGGATTTATTTCCCCTTGTCTGTGTGTCACATCACCATCAAAAAAATTATTCTCGGCTTTCAGTTGGTGCATAATAATCATGCATTAGCATGACATTAATGATCCTCCGACTTTTAATAAGTCTCTAACTATGATTACATTTTTTTTAGTTTGAGCATTTTGTAAGGATTTGAAAAACTGGACAGACGACCATATTTTTCTTCAAGGTGTTGGTTGTGGAGTGAATACTTCACACATAACTTTTTCTATGATCTTTGTGCAGCTTAATTAGATAGTTTGAATTTAAAATGCATGAGGTTAAAAAAATATCTGTGTACGGTGCACATGGGATTACACTACAAATACACAGGCTGATACTTTCATATGCATCGTGACTGTGTACGTGTGTGTGTGATACATAGAATATGCACACAGACTACTCGCCAACACACACACACACACACACTCTCTCTCTCTCTCTCTCTATTTTTATTTTATGAATAGGCTCAGGGATAAAAGTGTATTTTTCCCAAAAGAATATTCTTATATTTCTTCGCATCTTTGTTAGACTCTCCTTTGTGTAATACAGGCTTTGAACCCCCTGTAGCTCTGACTAGGCTGATTGAATTAATATGTTAATAGAAAATAAGCAGAAAAAAATAGTCCTGATATGAATTTCAAAAAATGACCTATGCTATTTCACACCCCCAGGACAGCCAAATGTAATATATTGTATTTGCTGGTTCAAAGCATAATATGAGAATACAATTCTCCAGATCCTAAAAGATGCTGATAGCTATTGGTATCAGGACAACATCCCACGATGCCTACATTTCCGCAGCATGGCTATTATTAACAACAAGGGATACGTATTGAATACTACATGTCAATGAAATGTTGTTGTTTTTTCACTACATGGAGATTCTTTTTAACGCATAAGATGGTGTGAAATAAAAGCTAGCGTGGTTTTTCGTAGCGGCGTATTAGTCTCGGGTTGACAATGGGTTTTGGGTAACAAATAACATCAGTAAGGCAGGGAAAAACAGATTACACGCCACGGTTGAAAGAATCCAGCAAATATACATTTTAATTATACTTTCATTTTGGAAATAAAATGTTCTTATATTTTCTTTTTTGCCCATCATCTCAACAGATGATTAAACTGTGACTACTAACATTATCTCATCAGTTTTGATTATTATGAAAAAAAAATTGATTTAAAAATAAGAAGAACAAAACTTTCTAGCGCCATGAGGTGCTGGAACAAAAATGATAACAGGTAACACAACTTGTCACTCAATAATTAATTTAATTAGCTATAACAACACACACACACACACACACACACACACACACACACACACACACACACACACACACACACACACACACACACACACACACACACACACACACACACACACACACTTCAGCAGTTTTATGACACCATCATCAAATTAACCTTGAATATTTTTATGTTTATTCACATATCTTGATGTGGTACCCCAGTTCAAATACTTCCATCACTTTCATGAGGCTAAATTGTTGCTTCTACTCATCACACTGAGAGTGAACCACTAGACATTCACTCTGTGTGCCACAGTTTGTGCTCCCAGAAGTCAGACTTCTCTGCACATCTGGGTGTCACTGTCACAGTGAACCAATCAGTTGTCCTGTAGAAACGTATCCAGCAGTCAGGTGTACTTGGCCCAAGGTGTAAAGTGTTCTGCCTCAATAGTTTGCAGTGAAGGGGAAGGCAGGTGTTGATGCCACAACTAGTGCAGACAGCCTCGGAGCGCTTTGCACAGCAGCTAGCCTCTAAGAGCACAGTGGAATCAGCAGACGCAGCATTCAAATAGGAACCGTCATCCATCCATTTTCTAGTAGATGAGATGACTGTAATCGTCTTCTTCTACAGTCACTTATCTGTCTTGGGGGTCAGGGGTCTGCTGGAGCCTATCCCAGTGGCTATGGGGGAATGACCCTGGAGATGTGTGTGTGTCTGTGTGTGCATGTATGTGTGTGTCTGTGTGTCTGTGTGTGTGTGTGTGTGTGTGTGTATGGTTACCTCTCAAAGTTACATGGTGGTTTATGTGTTTAGGGGTTTGTTCCTGGACTCAAACGAAATAGCGGTACCCAGATTCAGGATTCAATTTGTAAGAAGAGCCCGGCAAGCTATTCTGCTGGTCACTGGTTTCTTATGGTGGTTTTATTCTGAAGGATGACACTTGATCACTTTATTTTAGAAGATCGCTGGTTTTGTTGCGATTCTGAAGATTATTTGTAATTATAATCAACTGAAAACAAAGTGAAATATTGAATATCTAAAATAGATTTTTTTGTACACATTTGTCAACATGTGCAAAAAAACGTACACCCATTGGTTAATGCTGTTATTGGAATGTGTTGAATACTCATATTGCCTATTGTAGTTTCATTTCCGTGGGTGATCAGTGAGCTCTCTTTTATCCGTCTCATTAGGGTGAATGTGTGCAGTGATGAATATGGCAGAGCTAGAATCCATGCACCATTTATAGTGGCTCATGAGCTGCTGCTGTGTATCCGTGCAATACAATACATATCTCTTGTGCATCGACAAAAAGGTAGTCTTTTATGCCATTTTCAATTATGTCAAAATGCTGTGTCTCTGTGGGGCAGTTATTCACTGGACTAGCCTAGAAAATGTTTATTGTTGGGAAGTAGCTTCCCCTCATAGGCAGAGCTGTTTACCTGGCAGTGTTTCCTCCGTGGTTGTCACCAGCCTGATAAGACTTGTACTGACAGGACAGCTATTATAGTTGAAATGACAGTTACTGTGTTTCAGAGTTTTAACACTGCCAACAAAACACTGAAAATGGTTTCAAAGGGCTAATTATTGCAAATATCAATACCTCTTATATTTTCCAAGGATATTCCTGTTGGCTTTTTCCTCATTTGATTGTATAATTCATTTCAGAAGCATGGACTTGGAATAATGTGATATAAAGGGAAGGATAAGTGGAGGACAAGTGAGAAATTAAAATAGAATAGGGCAAAGAGTCCAGAGAGGAACAGCAGAGGGGTCATGTACACGATGAGTAACAAGCACAAATCATCTTTGCTGTGGTGCCGAGGTGTAAAAGTAATGGGCAGTGAGCATCCGTTTCAAAGCTCATGCCCTTTGTGTTGCAGACGTAGCCACACAGCAGCCTCTAATTGCAGACTCCGGCTCCGGGGTCTCTGCTACATCTGGAGCAAGACTGGAGGTGTGGGTTTTGAAAAGCCGATGTTATAGGAACCTTACCGCACACTAATTCAATTCAACTGCTGCCAGCCTTGAGCATGTGTAGGCGCCGGCATGGCGAAAATGAACAGGAGCAACAAGAGCACATGAACAGCAAAAATCGATGAGGACTCTTTTTCATAAATGGAGTGGGTGTTAAATTAGCCGGATGGGCCCATGTAGCAACACACTGGATTGAGTGCCTGGTGTATTTGGGTTGTGTCTATCGACTGAGAGACAACTTGGTGCACAGCAGTGAAAAGACTCAGTGATGCTCAATCAATGTGACCGATCACCCGCTGTAGAAATTCATTTGGTTTTAGTCGGATTTGTCCCGGGTAAGAAGGCTCTGAATCGGTGTTTTAAAAAGCGTCGCTGCAGCTTTCTCGACTAAATCGTAACTGCTGTTTTAATGGCTGGCTTTGATTATCCTTTTGAGAATGTCTGATTTTCTTATTCATGCTGTTAAAAGTGAAAAGGAAATATCAGTTATTTCTTCTGTGTTTGACAGCTTCCTTTTCTTGAGATGCATTTGATAGGTTTTAAAGGCCACGTGTCATGATACAAGTTTTGAAAACACTTGAGAATTCTGATCACATATACAGTAAGTCAAATCATGATCTAGCTGTCTATCATGTTAGGAACTCAATTATGGTAGGACTTGCTGAAAACATATGTGAATGATGCTTAGTACTGTGTGATTGCCTCTGATCACCCTCCGCCATTAGAGAACACAACATCCCACACAGGCAGCCTGAATGCTGATACATGCAGTACATGTTCAGAAATACTGACAAGCCAAAACAACTTTCGTGCAGGACTGTATTATATGTTGACACAAATTGAGCGGTACATTTTCACACAAACTAAAAGCACTGAAGAGTGGAAGGGAGAAAGTTGCAAAAAATTCTCACTCACAAAGATCAAGATGGACAGAAGGTCCATCAAGTAAACCCGTGTCCTGAGGTAATTGGACTAGCTTTCCAAGTCCAGTCTGTCCATCTGAAAAAGAAAGAGTACATAGATGAAAGGAAACAGGGATCAATTGACCTAATAGCTTGTCCAATCAATCCTTATGTTTTTCTGATAGCTTGACGAAGGGTGCAGACTGGAGTGCCAAATGAGACCCTCTAATTGGCTCCGCAGGAACAGGCAAAGCAGGAGTAGTTGCTTCTCCTTCTTGCACCTGGCACTCTCACTCTACCAGTGTCAATACTGACACTTTGGTCCTTATTACTCAGCTCAGTGCCATGTCCAAACTCTTCATCTGCCACTGCAGGAGTACAGGGGTCCCTTATTACATCTCTGTTTACACAATCAGCCCTTCTCTTTCCAACTCCTCGCGTTCACTGACTGATGTTTCTCAGTAATGCCTGAGATTTCAATGCATTCTGTCCAGCTGCAGAATTAAAATGGATTTGTGTAAACACAGGAACTCCTGATATGTGCTTGTGTGTGTGTGTGTGTGTGTGTGTGTGTGTTTCTGGCTGTCTGGCCCTTAAAAATAGTGGGACTCACCTGAGACTCACCTGAGTAAGTCCATAGAGGATGGCTCTGGTGGATTCGTATTTGTGTCAGCGGTACTCTCCTCGGAGTAATCGTGTTGGACTCGTGTGAGCATGTTTGTGTTTATGTGTCTCTACATGTGTATGTTTTCGTGCTGTGAGCTGTGAAAAAGTTAACTCTGAGAAACAAGACAAGACCAAAAGAGGCAGCATGTCTGCCAGGGAGTTGCAGGGAAGAAAAAAGAGGTGGTAGGGGAGATAAAGCTCCTAGACAGAGGTGTGAAGGGGCACATTCAGTATATTCATAAAAAGCTGTAGAAACACCCAGAGCATAATCCAGTCGGCTGATGCCAGACGAGACAAAGAAGGGGGAGGTTCAGCCTGATGGAAAAAGTCCATAAACACCTAGAGCAATGAACTTTGATGGAGAGAAGGGGAGAGAGAGAGGGGGAGAGAGAGAGGGTGAAAGAGAGGGAGAGAGAGAGAGAGGGTGAGAGAGAGAGAGAGAGAGAGAGAGAGAGGGAGAAAGAGAGAGAGAGAGCATCCGGAGTGGATTAATTAAGGATTATAATTATGTTGGGACTATGCATGTCTCTCACCTGAGACTGCCCTCGTCTCCAGTCCTCATGCCCTCTGCTCCACTGCACATATGGAGAGAAGCCACAGGAAAATACTACTCACACTTATGCTATCATAGGCTCACCTGTCTGACATGTTGCAGAAAAATGCATGAACTTAACAAACTTAACATGTATTACCCTTTTTAGTTGGCATTTTTCTTTAATTTAATCCACCCTATTATCTTACTGTCTCCGTGTCCATACCCTAAAAGATAAGTTAAGGTTGCTAACTTCAGGTACATCATTCCAGCATATGATTGGATAACACTTATTTAGATCGACAAATATATATTTATGTGTATATATATATATATATATATATATATATATATATATATATATATATATATATATATATATATATATATATATATATATACACACACACACATAAATATATATATTTATGTATATATATATATATATATACACAGTATAATACAGTATATACTGTATATACAGTGTACAGTATATACAGTATATATACATACAGCATATGTATATAAATGTGTGTGTATATACACTGTATATATATATATATATATACTGTATATACTGTATATACTGTATATATATGTGGATGAATGAATAGAGGAAGAGAGAGAAGGAAAGTGGCGACCTTTAACAAGACTTTGAGTGGATTCAAGATTGATGAGAGAAGTAAAACTGATTTAAAACAATAAAATTTTGTCCTGTAAAACCAAAACAATGAGCTGAAAGATAATGAAAAGCTAATAAAACACTGCTTTAAGAGAGGAGACGAACTGCTGAGTCACCTCACCATCGTCAGTGGCGTTGCTGCTGTGACTGACATCCTTTGTGCGACAGTTGACGTGATTGATTGTTAATAAAAATGTTTATTAGAGCATCTTAAATTACTTTTTTTTTTCAGTCAGTAAATTCAAATGTGCAGAGCCTTTATGTTTACTTTCAACCGTGTCTGCAATACCCAGAATTCAATGTGGACGTGACACCGTGTTGTAAATACTCAAGCAAGAATTTGTGGCATAAATTGATCATATTACTGCATATAGTCTATGACCTCTGTTATCATTCTCTGCAAGAGAGAAAACAAAACGTCAGAAAGATTTCTCAGTCCTTTGACCTCCCTTGAAGTTTAAATTGCTAAATATTGGCAGTATAGGGAATTTCTATGACACTATTTCTCCTTACATTACAAAGACAGGAATGAGGTTGTGAAGTCCTGTGCTTTAGGGGGATAAATGCCCATGTTTTCCGCTGAATGTCAAAACAAAAACTAGCACCCAGGTGTGACAGTATCAGTTTGAAATAAGATGCTGCTAAAAATGGTCGTGCATGCCTCAGCAAACCTTCCCCGGTAATATAATGGTTCGGCCTCAGTTTAGTCCTCAGCTACTTTCATTTTGAAAAAACAAAACAAAACATAGTTTCACGAAAACTGAAAATAGGCACCCTGAATGTCTGTGGTCACATCGTGAGGGACATGTTTCTAATAAAGTGCACTGGTTCATCTGTCATATTATGAATGACTTTGCAATCTAATAGCAATTTATATCACAACATTCCTCCTCCCATCCTGTAGTACTCTTTCAATATGGATATGAACAACATGTCATACGTTATCTGACCACAAAAGATACTTACCAAACCACAGCTTAACCCCAGGGCATCTCACAGCCCAGACACACACTCAGACAATAGCACCAACATCACAAATAAACACATAAGCACACACAGATTCTCATCATGTTCAGCAGCCATATTTAGGAAGAGAGTGGGAACGGATTTAATTGTGTCTTTGATCATTATAGAATTACCATGTGCCTTGTTGGCACTGTGGCCATTGTTTCATGGATTAATCATTTTCATTCCACAAATTGTGGAATCCACACTGCAAATCATTGTGTTGCCTGCTTGACATAGATATGCAGTTGGAACAGGGGATTTTTAATGCGTTTTTGCCCTCCATTTGGCTCCAGCCGTCCATGCGACTTGATTTATTTGAAAGATTGGTTTTATTGATTTGCTGAATTAATGTTGTGCCAGTTTAATCAGTGTGCTATGGAACTGTGCAGAATTTGACATCTCTGTGAACTCAGATGAATTGAGTTTACAATATTGATCTGGTTATCCACAGTATTTATTCAGCTATTTGTCTAAGAGCTGATTAATTCAGCATGTACAAAATAATGTAGGTACATTTTTATGAGGCTGTGTGAGTGTTAATGTTTGTGTCTCTCTTTCTGTCTTACTACATAGTTGTGTAACTGGTAATTGCATCTGTTATGGACTACAGGTTTCACCCTCCTATTGGAGTAAACCCAGTTACAATTTATACTTTTCCTGAACGTGCCTCCACTGTATGTTGTAAAATAATGTCATACGCAGGCTCAGTATTTCCATCTCTATCAATAACTGACTGACAGAACATGCATGTCCATATGAATGAATGCACGTGCAAATAAAATTACCATTTAAACATCACATATGAGTACTATGTGTTGATGAATGCACCATGCATCATTATATGACATGAATGAGCATAACTGCAGTCATAATGTTGTTGATATGGAGCAGGGCTCGGCGCTGGTGTGGTGATTAAGCAGTTTCTGTCAAATAGGGTCAGAGGAGGGAGAGTACTTCTCCAATTAGAAGGACTCAGAGTGGGTATGGATGCCTTTTGACAGCTGTCTCATCTGATTCAGCTGCGTGTGGGAGAAGAACATTTGTTTGGAGATGTTTGTTAAGGCTTATTATGAAAAAATGTTTTACACATCTTTGTCCTCCTATGCCATGTGTAATGGAGGACTGCCAACAAGTTTTTCATACTGAAAAAAACTCCCAGCTGTCAATTGGCTGCCCATTCATAGGACAGTGTGTAAACCTAGTTGTTTTACTCAGGACCGTTTGAGTGCACAGAAATCAACTGGATTAGAGAGCTCATATAAAATTATGAATTTCTAAGGGTTATATGTCATGTTAAGTGGCATCTGTTGTAGTTCCTGAAAGTGGTTGAAGATTCCATGAGAAAAATCCACAAAGCGCAGTGAGATTTTTGGTGGAGGGTAAACTCAACAAAATATAGTGGGAATATAAACTCCTCCTTGAGTTTATTTGATCATATGACATAGACTGTGGCTCAGGGAATGGGGAAAAGGCAGGCACTCCTGCTCTGCTGACATTTTTGCAATGTATTATATGATATACAGAATCTCTGCTGTATATAGTTAATTAGATGAAGGTTTAAAGATGTTCAAAGTTTGGGGTAAAAGTATAGATTATGGATTCCTGAAATAAAAACATCAATCTCAACTTTTTTTCTTCTTTTGTACCATAGAATTGTAGGTTATGATGTAATCCTTGTTCTCTGAGTGAAGAGAGTATGTCTCTAAACAGCTACATAATCTATATGTATGGGGATTCACTCCCAGAGTACGGATGACTTATATATTAGGCATCAATTTCTACTGTGTGCCCTGGTGTGAGATGCTACCGGAGCTTCAGTGTCCATGCTGATGCCGACGTCAGCCACCATAAGGGTGAAAAGGTGTTGTAAGCTATACACACCAGGCACACTAACTAGTTAAAGTGGCACCCAAACAAAGGCCAATGATTATCATGTTGTCTCTGAGACCTTAGACACCTGTCAATGAGTAGCAAGCAAAAACGAGTCCTTAAAAGTTCACAGCAAGGTTACTGTTTTATCAGGTAGTTTCTGCAAAGCAGAGAGGAATCTTCCACAGTCCCGGAGAGGTTTCACCTCAAGTGTGCTGACATGAAAGGAGGTACACTTGCACCTGCTATTTGACACTCGTGTTGGATTACCTCTGTGATCTAGAGAGGCTCGCTGGACTGAGAACATGGTCTACCCAAATGCTTCTGTGCATGTATGTGAGCATCTGGTCAGTAACTCTGTAGCCTTTGTGCCCTAGATGTTTGACATTGTGTCCTAAAGGGCCAGTAAAGACCTTCCCTGCCTCCACTTTCCTTGGCTTGTACAAAGAAGAAGAGGTGGTTTGGAGGAGTTGGGCATTTGAAAGCTCCTTAAGGAGAAAAAGTGGGACATAACAGTACTCCACTACTGGCTAAGCAGTACGTGCAAACCTTATGCTTTTAAGCATTTCCCTTAATTCTCCATGCAAATGTTGTTAACTAAAAGAGATCTTAAGAGTTCTTTCAGATTTATGGATGAGGGCAGGTCAGGTCCTTAATCTTGGGATACCATTTGGTTGGAATGGACGGTCTGTCTTTAAAGAAAAGGTACCTCGCCTTCCTAGTTTGCAGGTTCCCTGGACCTGCCTTGGCGTAGTTACTGCCCTTATCTAACACACATTGCCCTCTCTTTGTCATTAGCATGCCTTCTATGTCTTCTCCTGCCATGCCCCGTTTTATTCCAGCATACATTTTACACTCCAGAGGTTCTCACACTTGCCCCAAGGTGAGAGAGAAAAGTTTAGGAATAATCATGTAGTGAATGAAGTGAGGACTGAATTTCATTGTCATTTTTAAATATGATTGTTATCATGCTACAGACTACAGGTTAGGTTGTAATCGAGGCGTTCTTACCTTTGGCTGTACTATTGCACTTTGATGCTGATTAGATGCAAAATGAATGTACTTACACAGCACTTGACAACACAGGACTAGCAGGGACAACCAACATAATTTGTTTGGGAGTACATGCACAGTATTCTTTTCTGAGTGAATATGTGTTTTTTATGCACAGGACACACACTGACTATTTGAAACTGTATTGTAGTTTTTTGGGGATTCTCAACCTGAGCCACTTCCTTATCTACATAGTGGTTATCTACATAGTGTGTGAACTGGAAAAGGTAACAAGCTTTCACTGTGCTCCATACTGGACTATAGTGGCATCAGGCTATGACAGTATGTGTACAGTTACTAAGACACACAGTTAACACCGGAGATCTAGGATGAAAATGCTTTAACTCATTTATCAGTACGCTTTCAGTCTGTTTCAGTCCATAAATTAGTCAAGCAATGGAGGACAGGAGAGAGACACCAACTCTCTTCTACTCACATTGGATATAAGACTGTCTAACTAGTGACTTATCTTGACTCCTCAGCATGCAGCATGGAGATCTGATGACACACAACTTTTATACTCTGTGTGCGTACCAGAGTACTATCCACAATAGATGTCAGACTATACATTTGAAATATAGCTGGATTGTCTCGATACAATAGAAATTTATTTTTAATTCATCTTATTTGGTGTACAGTACTCCAAAACATTCTGCTTTGTTAGCATTTAAATTTCGAGATATTTCTGTACGACAGCAGCATGGGTAGTAGAGGAACTCTAATAAGCATGTGTGGCATCATGTAAATAACGGCTACTGAGCCAACCGAGTTACAATAATCAAACAATTAACTGGAGGTAATTATTCATTATATAAAGTTTATTCCTTCTGTCTGGTTGTTTCAGAATCAGATGCCACTCCCACTGAACCAGGATGAAGGGACAGAACAGCAGAAAGCCAGAGATACAGGCCCACTAATGTTTTTAGTACATAGCCAGCTGTGAGAGGCTCTAGCTGAACCAAGGCACATGAGGTGGATATGTGGCCATCCATCCTTCCATAGAAAATGGATGGATGGATGGGTGGATGGATGGATGGATGGATGGATGGATGGATGGATGGATGGACGGACAGATGTCACACACAGTACATAAGAACAATCTTCAGAAATTGGATTTTAATTTAAATCACTTGATCAACACACAGCAAAGTGTGTTTTCTTTGAATTATCATTGCTTTATTTTGTGTTCATTTAATGTTTCTATGTTGTTTCATGTGAATATAGGCTTGTTTTAACTATAATATTTGTATATTTTACTTGTAAATACAGTACATTTTGGATATATTGTAATTAAGACATTAGTAGAAAAGAGTCTGTATACTCAGTGGTCGTTTGTTGTTAAAAATGGAAATGGAAATGAATATACAGTGAATAAAAATAATGACAAACAGTAATTATAGACAAGCTTTAATTCAGGCTTAAATGCAAGGTTTTACAGGGACAGTCAAACAGGTCAGACAGTCAATCTACTCTTTCCTTAAACCCGGTGTACCTGTTTGCACTCTTTTGCCCCTGCAAACTGCACCTGCATGCACCTGTGTGGACTTCTTCCACTGTAAGTGTACCAACATTTACCTTACATTCACCCTCACTCCTACTCATGTGACCTCCCTACTCACCCTCAGATGGGAGCACATATGGATGGAAATACAAATGACCTCTCATGAACTCAGATATTGAGCTGTTTTAAAGCTGGAGGCTTTAGACAATATCCCTTCCTTACTGTAAAGTGGTGAAGACAGGAGACCCAGGGTTTCTCACTACATCAGAGTTTGAGGAATTTTTGAGCCCCATCTCTAGCAGCTGTAGAGATGGGGTATAGCTAGATTAGGCAGGAGAGGAAATCAACAATTTGCAAGGAAACAAACAAAATGTAGTCAGATGAAGAATATGCTTTCTGATGGATGAAGGGACGTATAATTCCCCCCCCCCTCTCTCTGCCGTCCTATTTTTGATTCTTTTCATAATTCAGTGGTGGGCGGTCAGGGCCATCAAGGCCTTCTCTGCTGGTCTAACATAACCAGAAATTATGATAATATTTATGAAAAAAGTGAATTATATTTTAATGCATTTTCCTCAAAAAAATATATTCAAATATATGTATAAATATATTAGGATACATTGGGATATAATATGACATAGGCCAACATTGGGTCAGTGCTCTAATTTTAGGTTAGAGGGGTTTTATCCAATAAGAATTCAGCTAGCTCGTGTTGCCAGGTTGAATGAAATCTGCCCAGGACCTTCAAAAATCTAGAACGCAGGTCTCCCTGCACTGTGAGTGAATGGGAACATATAGTTAATAGACAGATACATTAGCCAATCAGATCACGAGTTGGCGACGCTAAGGCCTTCTAGCTGGCCTCACGTTCATGTATGTATCCTTTGATTGGATACTCACTATGAGACGGTGGCGCTATCCAAACGTTGTGCAGACGCACATTTGAAGATAAGTTCTTGTGAGACGAGGGTCCGATCTGTGAACTAGTTAACATGTTCAAGCTAACTTAAACTAGCTAACCTGTTCTAGCTAACCTGAACTAGCTAACCTGAACTAGCTAACTTGAACTAGTTAACCTGAACGAGCTAACCTGAACTAGCTAACCTGAACTAGCTAACCTGTTCTTGAGGAACAGGTTAGCTAGTGGAGTGTTCTTGAGGAAAGTACAAGCATTTCATTTATTTAAGTTTTCCTATTTAATGTTCTTGTAATTCAATTTCATTTATATCAAATCAATTATAAGGAAATAAAATGACAAATATTCTGGCTGTGGTGTCATAAATGATGGTCATTTCAGCTGATTTTATTGTGACGTAGCTGTGTGACGTCTATAAAAGGTGTGGCCGTTGGCTTCTTCTGTGCCCGTGACAATTAAAGGAGTGGGGCTGACGCCGGTTTTTGTCCCATTTGAGAGAAGTTATAAGCACCTCAGTCCTGAACGCTACATTGGTGGCAGCAGTGGGAGCTGCTCACAGTATTATGATTTGGATTTATGCAAGTTCGGCTAAGGAGAACATCATTGTAGGCCTAGGTGTTAAATGCACGGCCCGCCACTGCTTTAATTTTATCCCATCCAGCTGTCCGCTCCACCCCCTACGCCTCACCAGTGGACCTCTCCGTGGAGATCATCTCTGAGCATGGGCAGTGCAAGACAGATGGGCGGATGATGGATCTGACGTGATAGACAGTGGGGTGATGGATGGCTGGCTGGCTGGCTGATAGGGGATTAATGCAGTGCTGAGGATACTGCAGCACAGTGGATGGCTTAGTGATAGATAGATAGATAAAACTGACGAGCAGATAAACAAGAGCCTGCTAATCCACGCCTCCTTGCTGGACAGAAAATCAAAGCAAGTAGAAAGAACCACAGAGCAAGAGGTGAACCTTGATATTGCCATCATAGGGTAAAGCACTTCCCTGGGACTGAATGTAAATGGACTCCAGGTGAGATGAATTTGGGGGCTTAGGATAATTAAAGAGGAGCAACGTGTTGTCAGCCTGTATAGATACGAATCAGTGATAGCACACATCTGTTGAGCTTGCCTTGGTTCTGGTTTATTAGATGAAGGCAGTATTTCATTGATATGACATGGCGGCTGACAGGACGGGCTGGACAAATGATATTTCATGTGTTGTGCACAGTTTGTATGTGGAGCAGCAACTTGACCATAGTGAAAGATGATTGGATGATTGGACAAAAGAGAGTGTGCTGGTTGAGGATTGAAGATAATAGTGATTGTTGCGGCTGTTGGTACTTTTTAAAATGCACTTTACAATAGCTTAACCTTCTATCTAATATGTGAAAATAAAATATTTGGCTGTCTATGTTTATGCAATTCTGCCTAGTTGTGTGTTATGAGAGCCTGCTGTGATGAGAAAACAGGGGGAAAAAAAGAGCAAGGAGAGTGGAGGACGAGCCCGTGGAGAGTGGCTCTGAAAATAGGGAGCAAACTGCCTATCCCTGCATTATTAGCGAGGACTAAGCTTTGTCTCTGTTCACCGTTTCGTGAGACCCCAGGGGTTCTGGCATCGATCTTGTGCACTCAGAATGCACTCTGGTGTCCCCTTTAAACACAGTGAGCCTCTAGCCAACATAGACAAGCCAGCATTTATCAAGCCTCTGATTTTGGCTGCACAGATGACAACCTGATTAACACTTAAAGGGACTCTTAAATCTTTTATTGGTGCATGTGATAATCAAGACAGAATGGGAGAAGAAGTCTTAGCCAGACAGCCATGGAGGACGAGCAGAGAGGCAAGGTGAGGGAATGTGTCATCAAGGCAGTTAATGAAGGGGAGGAACAGTCTGACTGCGCAGTGTGACAACAAGAGAGGAAGAGAAAAGAGGGAGATGGGAGTGTGAGTACGAACAATAGGTGAGAAGTAGAAGGAGTGAGTGGGTGAGAGCGGTGGACCAGATGACTCTGTGGCTGGGACAATGAATGAATGTCAATGTGGGTAAGAATGTGATTACAACCAGGCTGAGTAAATGAACAAATTGCTCAACAAACAAGTGGGTGACGATTGTGTGTTTTTGCATGTTCAGTGGGCATTCGTGCACGTGTGAGTGCGCAGTCAAGAGTGAGCAAGACACGACGGATGAGACAAAGTGATCGAGTAATGGGGGTTAGTGATGTGTGCGTTGACAGAAAGTGTCAGCTTTAACCACACTGACCCGCAAATACAAGCTGCATGCACAAGTGGCTACATTTGAGTGCCAGCTTGGACGTGAACTGACTGTGAAATTGGATTTGATTTTCAAGTTGGATGTGAAATGAATGTAAATTTGAAAAGTGGGTGGATGGTGTTTGTGCATCTATCTCTATGTGTCAGCCTCCTGACATTACTATATCATTTTAGATGATCCCCAGGGATGAGCATCTCTCCAGTCTATTTTGCACATAAATGTGGCTACATTTGAGCACATCATTTCCTGATCTGTGTCATTATAGAGAGTGAGATTGCTCTGTGCTTTATTTTTCAAGGATGGCCCTCCATCCTGTCCTCTCACCATCACCATTGTACCAAAACAATTTTTGCATCTTTAGGATAGATTTAACTCCACTAACAAAAATTGTGACCTTCTTGGTACACTGTAGCTAAGAACCTTTTTATTTCACGCGATACATTGGTGTGTTTTGTAGGGAGAGGACTCCTTATTTTTTTTTCCCAACGGGATGCGAATGGCAGACTCACCTTCAATAGCAGAGTATATATATATTTGTGTATGTCTGTCCTGCAGCCTTGATGGACTTAAATCCTTCCTCTTCTCATCTCCATTAGCAACAGCAGCAAAACAATATTGCCTGTTAAATTTTAAGAGAATTAGCATGGCATAAATACGCACTTACTATCCCCTTTTCTCCTCCTGTTTCACTCTCTCACTTTCCTGTCTGGCATAGCTCTATCTCATGGCCTCTCCAGCACCCTTGGCTATGGCATGCCTGTCTGACCCTGTCATAGTCTTCTTGGGTCCTTGTGTCTTGGTGATCATACTCCATTATTTGTGCTGTATCACGCTTAACCATCGATTCCTTGAATAGAGCAATTGAGACAGATTCCCTTGACTGTCACAATGTGCGACTCTGCAGAGGTTGGAAATAGGATTAGTTTTAAAGGAATTTAATTTTCACCGTTGTTTTCTCCAAAGCGAATCTACCACCCAGAAAGCATGACGATCCTTTGTAGTGCTTTCACCATTGTGTGTTGTGATGTGTTTGAGAGATTACTGCTTTGTTGCACAATGGCGAGTTTAGCAGCAGCATTTCTTTGTTTTTATAAAGCACTGTAATGCTGTGATTTCACCCAGCTTGCTTGAGTATTACATTGACAATTCACATATAAATCTTTAAAATGTTAATGTCTGAGTTCATGATGCAGCAGGAGATGAGGGGTGTTTTTTCTGTCTTGATCAACTGAAAAAAAAAATCCACAGGAGGCAGAAAAAACAAACTTTGTTCTTTTTTTGTGTCTTCAATGGGGTAATAGTTAAATAATCAATGCAGTCAATAACAAGAGATCAATGACAGCAGCTGGCACTTCTTTGATGTGAAATACTAAAGTGAATGAATGAGTAAATAGATAATGAATACATGCCATCAAAGTGTGAATCGATGTTTATGGATCAGCTCCCAAAGACCTGCTATGCTTCATGTGAAATAAATGTACTGGTGGTTGCATAGTGTGCCAGAAAGATGGGGTAGCAGGAGCTGCTGAAGATGCCTTCAACACCATAGGTTACAAATATATTTATGACGAGTGTATTGTTGGGAGTTGGGAAGCGTAAACCAGCTTGTGCTTTTGTATAAACAGTCTTTTTGTTTCCGGAACGGTCATTATGGCGGGTGTTTCTGTTAAATTCTGTATTGGGTTTCTCCTGATTTCGCTGCTCTCTTTTTCATTGCAAGAAACACCAACATGATCAATACTTGAATTAATGTGCAAACATAGAAGAAGTCAAGAGAGGAGTGAATAGACGGAGAGAGGAGCAGAAGTGCATGTGGAGAAGACTATACCATGAATACATTATAAGAGAACAATGAAATGTGTTCAGTCTTTTTGCTGCTGTATTAATTTAGTAATTATGAGTCAAGAGGTAATCATGTCTTGCTGCATGGCCAATGCCTCTTGTTGAGGTAGGTGGTAGTGATGATTGTATGTGATGCTGGATACATCAGCATCTACAGAATGGTTGTGGGTGTCAGCACATTGTGAGTGACAGGGTGCAAGGCTCACAAGACAGAATGGTGATTTGTACATATTGCATTCATGTAATCTGTTCAGATCAGATCAGCTGAAGCAAATAATGCCAAGTGAGCCAAATACCACATTGCTCTCTCACTTCTCTCTTTCAGTATCTCTGTCTTCCACCCCCACCCTCTCTTCGCCTTTTCCGTTTTTCACTGCAGTGGGAGCCAGTTTTGCTGCAGAGAAAGATGGAGCTAACATTGAGAGAGAATGAGAAAGACAGACTCGAACGAGTCACGAGGACAGATGGTGAGAAATGGAGACGGGGTGAGAAAGACAGAGGAGAAAATGGAAGGTGGTCGGGGTTGAACAGTAAACTATTACTCCTCTGCCTGTGTGTGCTCCTGGTAGAGCCTGATACCAAATCAAACAGCACTCTTCCTCTCTTTTAACTCTCAAAACACAAACAGAAACCCACACACTGGCCACAAGCATTTGAGTTTGTTTTTGGCTAGTGCTGGGTGGTGCTTGGCAAAGAAAATTAAGCCTAACAACCGTGGCATCTGTCTCAGCAGCAGGAGAGTCCCGCCTCCCCACCCACACATGACCTGTCCTGCTTTCATTCACTGAGCCGCCTGCTGCCAGCCTCAGGATGGGCCACTGCCTTTGCCACTGCCTGCAACCCCCCTGTCCACACTGGCCTCTATGCATTGCCAACCACTCTGTGTTCTTGCCCATATTTCCCCCCTTCAAGCAACAGCCAGGAGCCGAGCGATATGACTACTTCAAATATGCATAACAGCCATACAGCAACAAGAGCAGAGAGCTCACCATTTCTACAGGCGTGCTACTGTTAGCCTCAACTTTTCTCAAAGTTCTGACCCAATGCATGACCAGTTTGTATTAATATAACACACTTTCAGCTGCAGGCATGTCTGCAAATCTCAGTCTGTGCCTCGCCCTAAATTAATGTGGTCGTTATTTGTCTTTGCTCCCATCCCTCCATTCACCACAACCTTCCTTCACATTCACTTTCTCAACCAGGGTACAAGCCCCTTTCTGGTAAATGGTCCATGTGGCTTCCTTATCCTGAAACCCATCTAGCACTGGTTGACAAGAGTCAACTGGCAAACACCGGGGCACACAGCAGACACTCATGTTAGATCTTCGTGTAACTTATGTACAGGAATTAATCTGGACTCCTCTACTAAACTAAACACAGTGATGTCAGAGATGTTTTGTTGGGCATGGAGTCCTTGTGTGACCCTTAAGAACGTAAAGGCTGGAAAAACACCCATGTGGATGCCTCTTCTTGTGCTACCCTCATCACTCCAGCTCTCTTATTCTCTCCATCTCATCACCATTTCTTTGATTATCCTTCCCTTCTCATCAAGCAGACTGCCTGCTGACCTGGATCCAGTTGCTTATGGTCTGCGCTCCTTTGTATCTCCAGATTATTTCTCTTGGGGGACATCCTATGCTGGAGCTTCCCAAGTAGTAGAGTTGGAGCAATTCAGATAAAGCTGTATTATCGCTTCAATGAGACCGCTGAATTTTTATTACGTTACAGTCATAGCTAACTGGCTATTGTTACGCTGTTCGCGTGATAGCTTACACTCGCTAACGTTGCCTAGCCAGGTAGCAACTTTGGCTAGCTAAGTGTGACACAGTTTGCCTTAGCTGCTGAAACCATTCAGCCCACAGCCATGTTTGAAGTAGATACCAACATATCGTGCCTTTTCCCTGAGATTCTGGCAATCATCTTCAGTTAGCTGGATGTTAAGGACAAAGGGAGAGTATTCTCTCCATCTCATCACCATTTCTTTGATTATACTTCCCTTCTCATCAAGCAGACTGCCTGCTGACCTGGATCCAGTTGCTTATGGTCTGCGCTCCTTTGTATCTCCAGATTATTTCTCTTGGGGGACATCCTATGCTCTCCACCATACTGTGTTATTTACCTCATCATGGAGTGACTCGAGACTTGTGGGGGTTGAGGCTGGATGTTCTGGTTATGGCATACAGGTGTCCCACAGGGAGACTGTTGAAGGTAAAGGAGGATGGTGGAGTTTCTATAGCTCTCTTTTCTAAAGGACAAGCTATTATTTGTTAAGGCGTGCTTTTGAAAACAAAAGCACGCCTTAAGTTGTGAAGCTGCACAGTCGGCCCACCAACTGCCAGCGAGCTACAAGATGAATGGGGTTTCTGCTGGAACTAATGTGGCAGCTGAGTCTCAAGGCATGAGCTTGAATAACATGTTTATTAGCTGTTAAGTTCTGCAGCTTGTTTTTATGTGATTATTTTTTTCTACATAAGGACACTCCTAAATTGGCATTGATCATTGATGGTTGGACGGCTTTTAGCAGCTGGGCCACTGTTTAATCTTCTTGTCAAAGAGAGGTTATCATGTAACCTGTTTCTCCTGTCACCCGTCCTTGCACCTGCTAAATGGCAAGTCATCTTCTAAAGAGGGAGAAAAGAGCAGTACAACCCGTATTCCTTATTAAAGCTGTCCTCCAAGGCTACCATCTGACTGATTCCCCCTGTAAATCTCCCCTTTAATTGGAGAGGCCACCAGAAGAGACATGCTGCCTCAATCACAAATGTATTCCGTGTCTCTAAGGATGGTTGGGAGGGGAGAGAGAGAGAGTAAGAGAGAGAGATGCAGACAGGTCCTCAGAATGTGTGGGCAGAGACCAAACAAAAGTCAGAGTTATAAACACAATGAGGGTTTGAAAAGCAAAATGACATATTCACATTCAACTGCGAAGTGGGAGATGTGAGGTGAGGAGATGAAAACATGGTAATGGACAGAGACAGGCAGAGAGGTGTGCCAAGGGTGACGCAAGGATGGAAGGAGGACACTGGGTGAGAAAGAGAAAGTAATGGAAGAAGAAAAATAGAAATGGCTTGCAGTAGAAGGAAGGGATGTACGTGTGTTTGTGTGTGTGTGAAAGAGGGAGGGGAGAGGTAGAGGAGAGATGTGCTTATTTCACTTGAGTTGCAGGCTGAGTGTCCTCCCTTAATGGGGTTGCCATGACGACGGTGTGTAAGAGAGTCAGGCGCCAGCAAAGTACACGGATGTGTGCCTATGAAATTGTTCACATGCTGGCTCTGCTGTCAAGTGATTGATGGTCAGTGAGAAGATACACTACTGTAACACGAGTGCACCTTGGGTATTCTTTGTAAAAAAAAAAAAAAGATGTGTGGGAGTTTATTTCCTTTCACTGTTTGTTTGGCTGTGTGTTCTTGAATGACAAATGACTACGAATGACAAAGCTAGGGCTGGTGGGAGGGAGAAGGAAGCAACAGTGTCTCCATGTATGTCAATGCCCTTCCTGGCAGCTCGGGGTGGATGTGCGGTAGCTAATGTGTAGCGGCTGTGTCCCGGGTACCGATGGCACAGCCATGTTGAATGAGGTTAGGTGGTGTCCTGCTGTCAGGTGACGATGTGTGGAGGGCCCAGCTGTTACCAAGGCAGTCCCTTGGGTCTGCCAATCTGTCATCATTATATTAATGACACGTATAGCACTGCTAGCAATGTCATTTCTTGTGTGTGCCAAAGCTAATGAGCAGAGCCCTAATTGTAAAATTAATTGAAAAACATTTTGATTAAAGAGCCCCCCCAATCCGGCCGTCCTTCATCTTCATCAGCTCCTTTTCCACTATGTGCTCCAGTCTAGAGGAAGTCTCATACCTTCCTCAATTTTCTTTTCATAGCTCTATGTCTTTCTTTTCAATTACCAGTCTTTTATGCGCCCGGTCCGATAATGCTACCCCTCTTTTCTCCTCTTTTTGTTTCTGTCTTTTTCCATTGAGGTCTCCTCCACTCTGCTGTTTGTATTGTTATTTTTTCCCTCGTGCCTCCATTATGCTTGATTTTTGCCTTCAGAGTATTTGTGTTTGTATGCAATGTTGTATTTTAATGTGGATGTAATTGGTACGGTATTTGTCTGTACAGAGCTTTGTCTTTTTGTTGCACTACAGTACCCTTTAGCCTTTTATAGTCTCAGGGGTGAGTCAGTCTCTTGCCTCTACCTCTCGTTCACTCACGCTTTCTCCAGCAAATCTCCAGGGCCAGAGAGAAAGAGGAAGAAGTGATATGGCTAGTGTAGTCTCCTGGTCTTTTATTCTCTAGCCTCCCCTCTCATCTTACCTCTGTTCCTGCTGTTCTCTGTCTCCATGTCCATCCTTCATGGATGAGCTTCAGTTTATCCTCCTACGGCAGACTTGAATGCAAGATCCCTGCCCTTTGTCCAATTGTGAATGTATGTACACACACGTATGTGTGATCTCTTGCACATGCCATGATCTAATTATATGACACCTTAGGTATTGTAGCTCCCCCTTTGTGCCTGAAAGAATGTTGTGTGTGTGTGTGTGTGTGTGTGTGTGTGTGTGTGTGTGTGTGTGTGTGTGTGTGTGTGTGTGTGTGTGTGTGTGTGTGTGTGTGTGTGTGTGTGTGTCTGTGTGTGTGTGTGTGGGTGTGTGTAAAACACACGTTGTAAGACAGGGAAAGTACATGTAGGCCTCAATAATGTGAGCAGCAGGGCTCATTAATGCCACTAGTTATAGTAATGATAGGGACAAGGGGAGACATTGATCATCAGACCATGATCAATAATGTGCCCTACTGATCGCAGTTTGTCACTGTGCAGAACGACATAGCCAGAGAACATCATGTTCTCAGGGGAGTGTCTTACTCTTTCATCACACACTTCCATGTTCATTTATTCATTCAAGTCGCACTAGCAAACGGCACTATAAAATGACCTTTTGCTTTTAATCAGGCAAACATAGCTCTTAGTCAATAAAAAAAAATACTCATTAATTAGATCGTCCTTTGTCGGTAAGAAGCTCTAAATATGGCTGTTGAACAGGTTGGAAATATTTCCAGATTCCACATGCTAGCCTTAGAACCTAAATGACAAACATTAGATGGAAATTTTACCAAAAAATATTGGATGAGTAAATGTAAGACTGGATTCTCTCCTCTTTTCCTGACTTGTTTTCATGACTCCACTCCTGTTGGCCCTTTTTTACAGGACCCACACTGTTTCTGAGAATAGCTGCCAGTGAAAGAAAAGACACCAAAGTGACTGTAACACCGGGTGGAGTGTTGCCATAGAAACACAGCGCTGCAGCTCCTAAGCAGATATATCAGATCATTCGGCACCATTCTCTTCATTGTGATTCCCACATCCAAAGATGGAGTGGGAACAGGTGTGATCAACAGCTTTTTTTTTTTTTTTTTTAATATTAGAGGGGATGGGTGCAGGAGTGTTTGGCACCAAGAGGGATTTGTTTTTTTCTCTCTGAATTTAGAGCAAAGCTTGTTCAGTATTAATGGCAACCTTGGGGAAAAAGCACGAGACAAGTCTGAAGTCTTGCTGGCACGCATTGAAATGCAAAGCAAGGTGATATAGATACAGGCATAGTTGCACAACAAAATATAGTAGCTTTGGTCCCTAATTTGAGAATGTTGGAGCTGATTTAAATCAAACCTAGTCTGTTGAGAACAAGTGCTTGTTAACCACGGCCATAATTTCAGTATAGTCCCTCCCTATGTATCTAGCCCTTTCCTTTTCCTTCTTTTTATAGTGTAGGAAAAAAAGAGGAGATGGCAGTGTTGAACAAGATGTTGAATGTGTCTGTGTGGGGCTGGCCCAAAGGCAGATCATCAAACAGCTGTGTGTTAGTGCCAATGAGTAGACATTTGGTGCACTTGATTCGTAACGCTGGCACAGAAGGTGGGGAATGGTGTCCAAGTCCTCCTCTCAAATCCTCAGTCCATCCGCCCATCTCTTGTCATTGTCCCCGGGGCAGCAGTCAGCCTGTGCTAAATACTGATCTGCCTGAATGGGCACAGGTGCAGTAGGGGGTCTGTCCCATGCCAAATGTTGTGCTTCTGTTTCTTTTGAACTTCGGAGAGGGTTTAGGGATTGAAAAAGCTGCAGATGCAAGTGTTTGATCAGCCTACTGACATTAAGAAATAAAGAAGTGCGCAAGACTGAATGTCAAGATGAACAGAGAAGATATTGAAACAACCAAGAAAAGCATTTCTAACATGCAGAGAGACGAATGACAACAATGCTGTGGCTGTTTCAGAAGTGCTGTTGAGCTCTGGAGCTCACCAGAAATGAATGGTGGTTTGGATATATGGACAGACACTGCAGTGTGCCTGCAGCTGTCCTCAGAGAATTGGGTTTGGTGCAAATGTGTGTGTTGGGGGTATCTTTAGAGAGGCATGCTGCAGGCATCCCTTTGGGATTCGCAGGAAGGGGATGGGATTGTGCTCTGGTTTCATGTCTCAATCATGAATGCTTCAGGAGTGCCTCTCAAGGCTGAAGTAGATGCTAGCATCCATTTGTAGTGTATTTAAAAGAGAATGCCTGCACTTAAGGGCTACTTATTGCTTCACGTAGCTAAACAGAGAGTGAGCGAAAGTAGATACATCCGTAAAAGCCAGGGTATACTGGGAGACTGACACATAGCACAGCAAACCTCTCTCTCTTTCTCTCCTCCTCTGAATGCCCTTGCTTCTCATTGCTTTATGTCTCCCAGGACAGTGCTCAGAAATGTTGAAATGGGGCCTAACCCACAAAGGAAAGAGGAAGAGTCGTTTAAGCCAAGTTAAACAAGGGTACTTAGATTTTAAAGAGCCATAATCTTCAAAAAGGGGCCCTTTAAAATCAATTGACAAGACATATAAAAGGTAAAGAGAGATTGAGAGGAAGGTGTAGTTGTTGGCACTTACGTGACTTATCTTTTATTAATGAGCTTGGTTAATTGAATGTCATTGATACTTGTTCTATGTATGCAGCTCTGCTTATGTGCGAGAATCCATATCTTTGCGTGTTTGTGTGTGTGTGTGTGTGTGTGTGTGTGTGCGTATGTGTGTGTGTGTGTGTGTGTGTGTGTGTGTGTGTGTCCATATTAACAATGAGCCAGTGATTCAGTCTACACAGTTTAGGCCAGAATCCAAACAGGGCAGTCATCTGGTGACCAATCAGGGCCCGGTATGTGATGTCAAAGAGACAGAACTCCAGGTTCCACTGGAGCTTTGAAGGGTCAAAACCATGAGTCACACAGGACCTCTGTGCTGTTGATGCTGGATTGTAGGACCACAGAGCAGAGTACCAGGTTGTAGCTGTGTGTGTGTCAGCGGATTTGATGATGAGGCAGCCTGGAGAACAATTTATGCAACTAACCAAGATGCAGGGTCACTGTAACCAGGCGGATTTTGTGCACCTGTAAATGTAGGATGATTTATGCTTGTTTTTTTTTCTCCCAGGTACTTGCAGTATAGGGCTGTACAATATTGGTAAAATATTTTTCTTTTCTCCAGTATAGTTACGTAATGACAAAATCCAGGACTTTACCAAACTGCCTGAATGGTTTAATTTGAAAAGAATTATGATTCTAGAACAGTGGTTCTTAACCTGGGTTTGATCAAACCTTAGGGTTTCGGTGAGTCGGTCTCAGGAGTTCGGCGGAGATGGAGGTCAAGACAAAACACCCGACACAATGTGTCGGGTGTTTTTGCCGAACATACACGAATCACTGTGTTCGTTTGACACATCGTGTCAATTCGCGATGACACGCCCCCCTTAGCTATCACTGAATGCAGGTGATCACGTGACGCTACATCGATTAGCCTACCTGTGCTACATGGGATTTTGCACACTCAGTAGTCAATTCATGCCTGTCATGATGGTACGTCATCTGATTGCTTTCTTAATATTTTAATTCATAGTAACTATGTTGAGCAACAAAAGAGAATGGTCGGACGAATATGTGCAACGTGAATTTACATGTACTGTATAACGGAACTTGATGGGAGTCAGCATTCTGCATGATTTGCAATGTCAAGTTGAGCAACTCTAGTCTCGCACTGGGAAAAATAAAGGAACACTTCCTTAAGCTGTATGGAAAACTAAAGAAACAGACTTTGCTGTGAAAATGACATAAGAGTAGGACTTGCCAAGGTGAAGCCACGCATATCTGAACTGGTCTCTCAATAACAGCAGCAGAATTCACACTGATTTGCAGGTAGGTCACTTCATGTGAGTTCATGCACTGTCTTGGTTTTGTTCTTTGAAAAAGGTGACATTAATGCACAATTCATTAAATACACCAGTAAAACATATACTTATGAACCGGCAAGGTTCGGTACCTCCAACAAGTTAAGAACCACTGTTCTACAATGTCTTCATAGCAGATAAGACACTTTCAAATCCAGAGACCTGTCTGTCAGAGTAATATTCTGACAAGTAATTATTATATAAAGGATCTGTCAGTCAAAGTGAATTATGTTCTGTGTATCTATATCTTCTGTTGTGGATCAGACATGGAAAATAAGAATCACTTTTTTTGCCGCTTCTGTATCAAGCAGCAAAAAGGTTCTGTTTGGAGTAATTTCACTAATGTACTTCTGGGATATTTCACACACACCGGTCTCATCAGATGCTCACCTGTAAAACTTCACATTTCCACAAAATCCTTAGGAATTTCCACTACGTATTTCCACTACGAAAATACATTTTTATACTACTGCAGGTTTAAATTCAAGCTTTATGCATGCGTTATTCAATTCCACTAAGAAAATACATTTTTTACTGCTGCAGGTTTAAATTCAAGCTTTATGCATGCGTTATTCAATTCCTAAGGATTTTGTGAAAATGTGAAGTTTTACAGGTGAGCATCTGATGAGACCAGATTTTTCACAAAATCCTTAGGAATTGAATAACGCATGCATAAAGCTTGAATTTAAACCTGCAGCAGTAAAAAATGTATTTTCGTAGTGGATGTCAGCTGTCTTACTGACTTGACCAGCACGCGTCAGTGTTATTTGTGGTAGTCTTTTCATTGTTTTGCGAACAAATGCATTCATTTTATTTTCCTGTAAGACACCACTGAGTTTCATCAGAAATGTTAAAGGGCAGAAAAGTTCTAAGACTTACTGGTATTCCAAAGATTTGACTGTATGTTACGTGACAGTACACAACCTGTGACGTGATTGTGTCTACCCTTGTTGCAATGTTGTGCAACCCTATAAGCAGTGAATGTTTGTCTGTAAGGAAGGCCTATTCTTCTATAAATATCTCTGTATGTCTCAGTGTGTTTACTTTAGATGACTTTTTGGAGAGAACTGGGAAGTCTAAATTTCAATTCTCAGGCAATGAAAGTAAAACTCGAGTCCAGACAATCAAAGCAGTGAGTGGGATGGATGGTTCTTCCGTCTCTAACATGATTAAAATTTCAAGGTTGTTTCCTGAATACTTCCATCCTTTACACCATCTTAAAGTTTAAGTCATGTAGGTCTCCAGCGACCACTGAGTCACTACGACCTGGTCTTACAGAGGAAATTTTCTCAGGTTTCACACTACTTGCTGCTAACAGGCCTGGGGGGAAAGGGGGTGAGAGCAGGATGGCTGGGTGACAGAGAAACGGAGGTCTCAGGAGAACGGCTGTCACAACCGTAGGCCGTCTGCAGGGCATCAAACGGGCAACTGTACCAAAAATCTTGGTGAAAGTTGACCTTATAAAGCTTCACAACATCCCATATTACTGTAACACTCAGGACTGTGAATATTTCATCAGCCCTGCAGTGAATTTTAGAAGCTAGCAGCCTGACAAAGGTTGTACAGCTATAGTAGTAATACAGCGATCTACTGTGAAGTCGCATGTTATGTCTCAGGCATTATAGAAAAAAGGAGTTTCCGTTTGTACGGTAGCGCAGTCTGAACTAGCCTGCAGTATTAAAGCAAATCCCTCCGTTGGGATGTACCCTAGCATGGATAGAGGGGGTGGATGCACTGTTGTGATTACTAAAACCAGGTAAATCCTCTGTTCTTTCCTTTAGTGCTTGTCTGATCAGTGGAGCAACTGGCTAACCTCAGCATGTGGTTTAATACCAAACACAGGCCACGTTCAACTGGCATGACAAGGATAAAATCAGTGGGAAGATGCAGTGCATTGTTGGCCTTGCTTTCACACAGGAGCAATTGGGGGGAGATGAAAGCAACATCTTGACATCAATGCATACATAAGTAAACAGGGGTGAGAACAGCAGTTAAACCTCACATATAGTGTGTTTTGTAATGAGAGTGAGGATACAAAGGAAGAGAAAAAAAATGCTTCTGAAAAACACTGGCATTTTGGCCAAATTTGGAAAAGTCTTATGTACAAACTTAAACGTTGCAAACAGTTTACGCTTTCAAAGAAAGCTGATTATGACATTTATAACATACTGATATTAACAGTATGTTAATGAATGTTGATTTGACTCAAAAAACACCTCAGTTCGATTTTTAACTGTTCATCAAAACTTGCTTCACAAAACATAACATTATACAGGATTAGTATGTTGGCAGGGTTTGCTGGGATGATGTGTCCTCTGGGGGCACGTTAGAAAACTGACAAGGTTTTTTCTTGATGAGTCAATCAACCAACCAACCAACCAAACAACCAACCAAACAACCAAGAGTCCAAGGATAGATCCTCTCTCAATGCATTTCTGCTGAACGACAAAGAAAGAAAAAAAAGAGTGACAGATTGAAGCGAGCATGCAAAGAGAGAGAGATGAATCTGGGAACCTAGGATGAAGGTGCAGGATGTGGAGGATGTGTTAGTCTCTGTGACTGAATATATGCACACTCCGTAGGTGGATATGCCCACTCTGCTGCCCCAGTGACTTCAGGTGTTATCTTCTTAGGTCCAGACATGACAGTGAGATAATTAGAAATGTTAGCACTCACTGAAGCTTGTACTTCTATAAATTCTCTGTTTCTTCTTCTCTGCTTCTCTCAGTTCCTTCTGTCTATCTTTAATGAATTCTATTATCTTGCTTAGCCCGTGTTATGAATGACACACTTAAAGCCTGGAATGACTTGGCCATGCTGCTGTGGATCACAATTAATGCCAAGGGCAGCATCAGTGCAAATAATTGTCCCAGCTCTATTTTAATGTGCCACTGACTCGTTTTTGCTACTTTTAATAACATTTTTAAAGAATGGAAATTATCTAGATTAATCATCTATCTGAGTATGAGAACATTGGATTCTTCAGCGTATTTGTTCCAAATTTGCTAATTCATTAGAAAGCTGAGAATTAGTTGTGATTTCCATTTTCAAAAGAGGAAGGTGAAAAAGGAATGAAAGATGTAAAATTAATTACTTTCACAGCTCGATTAATGACACTGTGAAAAATTAAGGATGGTAAATAAAGAGCAGTTGCATTTTATTCCCTTGAATAAACACAGACAGTAGAAATGTATTTTGAGACAGTTGAACAGCCTGGTTTACTGAAGCAGGAGACATTGTTGAAATTCTGAAAAATGTCTTACCTCGAGGGAAGGAAGAGAGATATAAAGAAAGACACGCTCATCGGAGTGTTTCGCATGGAAAATGAAAAGTGACAGAAAGCTGACGGAGGGAGGACATACTTGTTTGTCCTTTAGTAGATGATCAACGTGTTTTTAGTAGATGTAGGTCACCAAGATGGACATGGGGTGACTGATACAGTGGTTCCATGCTCTGCTGGAATCTCCCTGCCTTTAAATTAGCATCGTAACTCCGCTTACTCAGCTAGCGGCACAAGCTGTTGAAAAAGTGTGTGAACACTGGCGATAATGAAACTGCACACCGTTGACATCATTAAGACTAATCTCGGCTCGTTTTGTGCTGGGACACATAATCTTAAGATGCTGTGAACAACGGGAAGGGCTAATTCTGTGAGGGTAGAGCTCAACACGCACCTTCCTGCTATTATCTCGCTGGCTCCATATGTCTTATGCGTGGTTGGAGGGATGAAGAAGTGTTATAGGTTGGTTTTGCAGGAAACAGATCTCAGGTCAAGGCAAAGGCTTGTCTGAAGGCGTCTCCAGCATGTGTCTAATTGAGCGCTGTGTAGTTAATTGTTTGTGCGTGGGAGGGGAGAAATCAATCTGTTTTCTCACTGCCGTGACTCCTAAGCCCTGGGGTGAGAGACTAGAGCTGGCAGACACAAGCATGTGTACGCGCACACACACACAAACACACACACACACACACACACACACACACACACACACACACACACACACACACACACACACACACACACACAAACACACACACACACACACACACACACACACACACACACACACACACACACACACACACACACACACACACACACACACACACACACACACACACACGCCTGCACGCATGCAGCCCTGCCAAAAAAACCCAAAACCATGCCTTGTAAGCACAAACTTGTACATATAGACTCACCCTTCCCCTACTGGCACACAGATTGAAACGCACACAAACACACTCCCTCTGAGGAGGGAGAAGATGTGCATGAGGGGTTATTGAGTCAGGGTAAAGTCAGATCCATCTATCGATTGGCTGCTTGCTGAGAGAGGAGTCAGGAACGCGAGACCTGCACAGGTCAGAGGGCCAAGAGTTGGGGGATGAGAAAGAAGAGGAGAAAAAGGGTGAAATCTGCACAGCTTTACATCTGGCATCACTCCCACAACACCAATCCAGAATGCCAGCATTCTGCATTTCATATGGATAGCAAGAGAGGCTCTGCTGTGCTTCATGATCATTAGAATGAGAGTTCTTCAATTTGTACTTCGGGTCAGCATTTTAGTACATCAGATCAATGGCGGAGGAGATGTAGCAGCAGGCAAATAAATACAATCTTCATCCTTTTCCTCTGTTTCTGCTGCTATTCTATACCTAATATATATGAAATAAATTTAATCTGGAGCAAGCCACCCTGTCAATTAACATACTAATGTGTTCCGCAAATAATGAATTCATTTGCATACATTTAGTTATCTTGAAACGTGTTTCAATTTATGACTAAGTACTACAGTCAGTGAATGTTTATTTGCATTTCAGACATTTTAGAGAACAAAAATTGCTATCTTAGAAAGAATTTGCATCCAAAGCCTCACCTGATTTCAGCCATCAGTGATCACTTTTGATCTCGTTTGAGCCACTGAGACTTCTCTGCCATTGGTTGACATTAACTGATGGAGAGTCTGTAAGCTCCCTGTCCATTGGTGAGAGTTGTTTATTTTTACCCAGTCAAAAATGATCTTCTATTATTGATGGAAATGAAGCAAACTGCAATCTGATGATGACATATAAATAACTGCAGAGAGCTAGAAGCAGAATCTGAGTATATGAATCAGGGTTGAAGGGGTTGTTTAGGGGCAGGGATGCGAGGCTCAACAGAGATATGTAAAAGGGGGGATGGGTGGATGAATACAAGAAGTAGTACCCTTGTCTTGGATCTCAGCAGCAGGCGCCATGAGATGTCTGTTGATTCATCTCCCTTTATGCTCCTGGTTCCCCTTTCACTTCGGAATCTTTTACGAACAAAGCCAGACTGAGGGAGTGATTCAGAGTGACCAGACGCCGGAGACTCCCAGAAAGCTGGGAGAGAAAGGTCAAATGAAATGGGAGGCCTATGGAGACCATTGACCAGCATAAAATGTGTCGATGAACTGATTTACCAAGGCTTCTGGAGACTGGGGGTGGGGGGTGGGTATGTTAGAAGTAAGAAAAAGAAAGTTCTGGCAGAAGCAGAGCTTGTGTGTGTGTGTGTGTGTGTGTGTGTGTGTGTGTGTGTGTGTGTGTATGTGTCCTTATCTGTAGGTGTGTGTCTGGGTTTTCATGTCTCAAGACATAAGCATTATGTTTGTATGTGTTTTGTTATAGGTCTGTGTGTGTGTGTGTGTGTGTGTGTGTGCGTCTGCTTGTGTGTGTGTGTGTGTGTGTGGCGTTTGAAGGGAGGCAGTTGGCACCCTCTGGATTATCTCCATGCACTAGTGGGTGTTCACCTGGTGTGGATCCCCACAAAGCGTCTTCAACATTGTGCTGTTGGTAATTAACAGAAGCAGGCAGTGGAAAGCAGCACCTGTTACAGCCTGACTGACTGACTGACTGACTGACTGACTGACTGACTGACTGAGGCCCGGAGCTCCGAGCTCTGGGCTGCGTCTCCTTCTGCTCCCCTCTAATGATCAGACCACCACCCACCTCTCTTCTGGGACCTCCCTGTATGAATCTGTGCACTTGTGTTTTTATTGTTATCATGAAAAAAAAGGTGATGAAATTAGCAGCAAAGAAGAAGAGAGTCTACAATCACAAGGCAAGAGTGGCTCAGGTCGTAGAGCAAGTCGTCCAAGATTGTTCGGTTCAAATTCTGCTTCCCAGTCATCTGTCATTCGGTCCTTGGGCAAGACACTTTACCGTCTTTGCCTTCAATAAGGGATCTGCTGGTGTGTGAATGTGTGTGATTGTTCCAGTGGTGGTCGGAGGGGCGTGGATTGGCTGCCATGTTTCCATCAACCTGCCCCTGGGGCAGCTGTGGCTACACATGTAGTTTACTATCACCAAGTATGAATGAGGAGTGAAAGAATAATGGAACCATTTTAAGCACTTTGAGTGTCCACAAAAAATGTCGATCTAAATATCCATTATTAAAATCCATTATTATTATTATCATTTTCTTGGCAATGGTAGCTCCAAACACTAACCTTAGTTGTGTGAGGCCCCATGTGCTGTTGGTTTTTTTTTTTAACTCTTTTTAAAAACTTTTTGATTTATATATCTGTACATAAGGATGAGTCAAGGACAGATTTAACAAAATTAAACTGCTTGCTATTTTGTGGCGAACATACATGTTTGCAACTTGGTTTTTATTGGTTCGCAGATATTCTTAAGTTGCTATGGAGACTTCTATGTGGGTCAATGTGATCAGAAACGTATGGGGCTGAATGTGTGTTTGTACATGTATAACCACGGCAAAGAGCAAACAATAAAGGAAGTGAGTGACAGTCATGTTTTTAAATTGGGACATGTCGGCCTAGCCTGCTGCTTCAGAATCTCCTGGTGCTCACTATGTCTACTTTAAAGAAGGGTTACTTTGGCAGGCAGATTGGGGTCACTACTATCAAATTAGATACATCATTCAAGCACACCTGCACAAACACATCTACGTGACATTAAACATCCACAACAACAGGCGAACTTCAAAATCATCCAGATAATTTCAAAGGAAATTACAATGTGTGGTTGTTAGGTGACTTTCATTTATGTGGCAAATTTCTAGTTTACTGATCACCCAAATCAAAGTATAACACACACCACAGTCACCCAGACTCTCTCTCTCACACACACACACGCACACACACACACACTCTCTCTCTCTCTCCTCCACAGATGGCAGAGTGCATTGCATGGTGCTGACCTGCTCATCACAAGTAACACGGAGCTTTCGATACTGTGCCCCTATCTAATACCTGTCTTCAGCCCCACACACACACACAGTCCCAGACATCGATGGAAAAGCCATCAGGAACAATTTGGAGATCAGGATTTTGCCCTAGGACACTTCAATATGCAGCATTAGCAGGGATAGAAACCCATCAGCCTGACTCCACCTGCCACTAAAATAACTGCCGGGATCCTGGATACACTTTGCAAAGTTGTGGGATTTCATTTCTGTCTCATTAGCGAGCACCAGTTCTAGCTATCATGGTTGGGAAGGTGCAAAATTGACATTGACTGTAATATTTTTAACAAGTCAATTTTATTTTCAAATCAACTTTATTGATTTATAAAGCACTTTTCATACAAAAACATGCAACGCAAAATTTTTCACATAATTAAAAACAATAAACATAATTAAGAAAAGAAAAACAATTACAAAGGTTAGCTCCCTCCCCCACCTTTCATACAACGCACGCACACACACACACACACACACACACACACACACACACACACACACACACACACACACACACACACACACACACACACACACAATCACACACAATACAGAAACATGCCATGGGGCTGAGGATCAAGGAAAATAAAATACAGTACAATAAAAATAAAAGACTTTTGAAAATAGTGAAACAAAAAACAGCTGGACACTAATTCCAACATTTTGCATTGAGTGAAGGAAACATTTTTAGAAGACACTACTAAAGGATGCAAATTAAAACAAAAACATAGATGTGTGAAACAAGTTTAAAGCCATTCAAATGCACCTGATTATTGTTGCACCTTGAAGTCAATATGGGTTGTGGTTAATCATCAGGTGGCCACAACCAAAATCTTACCCTGCCTTATCATTTGTTAAATTAATTCTTATCTTATTTCTACTGAGGTGATCAAACAAGTGAGAGGGTCAATTTGTCAAAGATTACACAACTTTGTGTGACCTCTGGATTTTCCGCTAGAAATAATTCAGACATGAGGTACCATTGTGCCGGCTTTGATACATGTACTCAGGGATTACGGAGCGTATGAAGTGCTCTTCTGTGTCTGTCTGTGGGTCATTTGCATTCCAGTGTGAAGAACTGATATTTGGTATGTCTATAATAACACTATTTCTATCATGCTGGAAGTGTGAACTCTGAAAACATAAACCTGGAACCCGAATCAAACGCTTGTGTTGCTTGAATGGATTTTAGTCATAAAAGGATGTTTTTTATAAGCTGACAGCCAAGACTTTGAACCAAAGAATCCTGAAAGCCCTGAATGCAAAACAGTACAACAATGTCTGCATCACTTTCAAAGAGCGTCCTGACGCTTATTTTTTACACTGAGTGCTTTTATTCTGATGAAGCAAATGAAACCCATTTTAAAAGAAATACCAAAAAACAGCTAATTTCTACAAGTTAAATACAAAAACAATGGTAAATTATAATCAAGAGTTCCGATTTATTGGCTTAATGCACGACCACACTCTTCCCCATAATTTTGATAAACTAAGAATTGAAAGCAAACAAATTGTTAAAGAGTGAATTGTGCATGTTTTTATCACACAGTTTTGTATTTTGGGACCTGCTGACCACAACCAGCTGCACTAGAAACAAACCTACCCCCATAGAGACAGGGTGGGTCTCTAAAGTGGAAAGTTAGAGATGTAACGGAATAATTAGTCGGCGGTGCTGCCGATACAAAAGATGGATACCTCCATTGTACGTGTCTCAGCATTGAGATGAAAAGAATGTCAACCTATTTTTAAATGTCACTGTCTCTTTTTGTTCCGAATCCCTGCTCTACTTTGTGCCACACATCTAAACTGGGTCAACGTCACATGTGGCACCCCAGTAGGCCATTCTGTGTGAGTACATGTGAGTGTGTCTGTGTGTGAACACGTTTGCAAATGCTTCAGGATCATTGCATCTTACTTTATCAACACTTAGGAGAGGGTGTCTACAGTTGTCTTGAATCCCAGTCAATGGTAAACAGTTATTAATTAGTTTTTCCACACGTAATTATTCTCTGTCGTCCCTAATTAGGAATAAACAGGCGTTATCTGCAATTGTTTAAAGACTTTGTCTGTGCTCATTCTTAGAGAGAACAGCAGGAGTGTAAAAGGAGCATATTTGCACATCTTTGCTGATACAGGCTTTTCATGTGGGTTTCTGCGTGGCGTGCAACCATAGTATGATTCTACAGAGCACATGATTGGCCCTGGCGTATTGTAGCGCAACAGTAAAGCAGGGGTTGCCCTGCTGGAGCTTTCAGATTAATAGACACTGATAATAATACACACAACTCACAGCGCTTCAGCCCTTAATGAAGATGGATCTAGCCAGGCCTGGCGGTACGTGGGCTCCCGGGGTGGCAGCCTGCCAGTCACAACCAAGTGACATCTGGGAACAGCTCAATGCAAAGGGCGGAGGGAGCAAGATTCGACAGAGTGTACAATTTCATAACATTATCATGTTATATCATAATCCATTGTTGGTGGCTCATAAGATTAATGCCAGGGCCGGCAGTAATCACTCTTGTTGTGTAGCCTTAATGGTCAAGGTGAATTATTCATTTCTTCCTGCTGATTTGCGACGCTACGCTGCCTGACAAACTTGACAGCGTAAGTTGACTGATACAGAGTATATCTAATTTGACTGTGAGGTTCTGGAATTAAGTGAAGAAGAGAATGGAAGAGAAAGCAAGAGAAAAAAGTAAAAAAATGTCGGAACTGAAATATCTCAGTGCAACCAGATGTGGCATAAATGGTGTTTCTAGACTCTCCCTGTATTTAGATTACAAAAATTAGGCCTTTCATCTCTGTCATTATAAGATAGTAATTTTCAGGCTGAATCAATGTTTAATATTTCTACTGGTTAGCTATTGGTTAAGAGGTGGCTACCAAATTGGGTCCAAAGTTCCATCCCTGTAAGATATTAGGGCTCATTAGAGCGAGGCTGCAGGCTGCTTGTGTGAGACGACAGGTGGGTGCTGAGGTCACTTCCTCTGGCAGCTGTGGCGGGCGTCACAGAGCGAGCATTGATGGTTGGTGGCATTGCCTCCTGTTTCAACAGTAATAATAAACAGTGACAAGCTCCTTGCCGCCACAATAAATCACAGCTCACACTGGAGACACTGAAAACCATGCCGAGGAGCATGATATCTGTGCTGCTTGGTGCCAGTGCTGAACACACTGAATGACTGGGGGCATCTCTATCACTCATTCACAGATGCAGCACTGTTATCACATAGTCAACCCCCTCCAGATTGTTGTGCATTCTAGCATATACAGCCGTCACTCAGGAATAGTAGGCTCTTACTGGCTGCTTTGGTGGCAGTTAGTGGGTTTTTTTTTTTTCCTCCCACTGTTTCAAAAACAAGTAATAGTGTAGATTTCAGAGATGAGGGGGACTGTGCTTTTTAGTGTGTAGAGAGCTGCAGCCAAGGGCGTGCGCTGAAGCAGGAAAAAGTGCTACAGGAGTGTCTGTTGAATAAAGTGAGGGCTCTTTCCCCCCGCACCCCCTTCCCTTTGCCTTTACGTCTTTGACAGCCACAATAGCCCTGTTTGATACCTTCCAATGTGTTCTGCAGCTCTGCAGATTCCCTTGTCTCATTTGCACACATTTTCATTTAAGTCTCTCCCTTTTTTCTCTCTTTCCTTTTTCCCTCTGTTTCTTCACATATGTCTTCCCCCCCCCCCCTGGGTTGCTGTTTTAGAGGATCCTTATTCCCTGTTGACTATGCAGCCTATCCCCACTCTCCTTGAGTCAGTAATCAAAAGCATTGGCCCTAATACACAGGCCATTACAAGAGCTCTGATGTTCCATCTGCACACAGTCGGCACAATGGTGTCATTATATAAACAGCCCTGCTGCTGCAGTGAGAGAGATACTACCACACCAGAGTCCTGGCCTTAACTGACCCATCCATGTAAATGGAGAAGTGTTGGGCTGATCTGACCTGAATGTTCGTGTGTATTCACTACTAGCTTAACAACATTATCCATCCTGAATAAATACTCTAGTGTGAAAAGTAGGCAACCGGTTCTCGCTATGACAAAGACTGTGTGGGCTGTTGAGCATCAATGCAAATGTAATAGACGCAGGTTGCTGTGAAGGAATAATATCTAATGCTATTATGTTGCTAGCGATAGCCTCACCAAAAGGATTAGGGAGATTAGCGAAGGACCAACTGGAAGATAACAATGGAGGTGGTGGGAGGATGGCAGTTTACATGAGCTGGTCTTTTTTTTCTTTATTTCCTTTTCACTGTCAATACTATGATTTTTTTTGACAGCTGCTAAATATATGGGATTTTTTAATTTGTTGAAAGTTGTTGGTATTTCTTCAATTTGGATTTTTAGGACATTAACTACTACAGTATTTTCCGCAATACAAGGCACACTGGATTATAAGGAGCACTTTCAATGAATGGCCTATTTTAAAGTTTTTTTCATATATAAGGCACACTAAATTATAAGGCGCACTGTCGGCTTTTGAGAAAATGAAAGACTTTTAGGTGCGCCTTATAGTGCGAAAAACACTGTACTTAAAAGAAATATTTTTCTTTTAAAATAATTTTGTTTTAAGCATTCTACAAAACGTAAGATTGTACTAGAGCTTTCTCTTGATATCACTTTTATCATAGTGATTTCTCATAATCACAGTAATCTCACTTGTTGTGTTCCAATAATGTTCTCTTTGATACACATCCTACATGAGGTCCAGATTTTCTCTTTGGTTAATATGAACAACCATTGAAATAAATTCCACTGAGATACTCCAGTGTGTAAAACAAAGCCTCCCTGTCCACACAGCTTGATTGCAGATGGTGACAGAAATGATATTTCATGGTATGTCTCCTACGTTTTGAAAGGAAAAGTAGAATAATTATATTCACTTTGGCGAGTAATTAGTTTTACAGAGGTGAAGAAGTAATTAATGAATTCTATCTCATTCTCATTTATTGTTACACTTCCCTATATTGCTCCCTCTTGCCGAACTCAGGAGACTACAAAAGAGTATCAAGTGTGACAAAGCTTCAGCACCGATGAGTCAGAGGGAGAATTACTTAGAGCCCCCCAGGCAAGACATACGTTTTTGTCGTTCTCTGCTGTCTCATCAAACTCTAATACTACATGGCCAGCCTTCAGTGAGTCTAGTGATACTTTTCTCTGAAATAAAGTGTCCGTCTCAGATCTGACTGAAATCCCAACAGCATTGAGTGAAAGGATTTTTTTTATTTATTCCATTTTAAGTACTGTATGTTTTGAGCTTATTTAAATGATTTTTACTTGATTAGAAATATTTAATGTCACATTTTGCATTGCTTTCTGATTTGTAAGTGAGATGTGATTGCCATTCACTTTCGCACGCTTAACTGTGTCGGTTGCTAGGAGGCAATCATTTCCTTCATAGCGGGAGTTTTGCCACTGAACCAACAATTTGTTGTTGAAGCATCTGAGTCATAAACATCAATCCTAATAGCAGGGGAAATGTGTGTGCTTCGTCTTAAGACACAAAGACATGCATGAAGCAGCAAACTGTCAGGAGTTATGGCTGTCAAATCTTTAAATCAATGACAAGTATTTTGTTGACTGAATAACATTTTGTGGTTGTATTTTTCCTGCTCCTCGCTTTGCTCTGCTTTGCCTGGTGTGAGTCTGATGTAATCTGACATCATGCCATCTTCAAATATATTGAAATGCTAATTAAGACGTTGTCAGAATGCTTTATATGCACGACATCTTTGGCAAAGTGTTGGTAGAATATTTACATGCAAAATAGTAGTTTGTCCAATCAGTACTAAAGATTTGTAGCCTTCCGACCCATCAGGCACACACACACACACACACACACACACACACACACACACACACACACACACAAACACACCAAGTTGACTCTTGCTTGTCATAATTATCTCCCCCACCTTAATATTAAATTACTGTGGGAGGGAGAAATAGTGGTGAGGGAAAGCCTGGAGCTGTAGAAAGTTCCACTGGCTTTTTAAATTATGCAGCAAAGATTGTCTACGTAAACTCTTTGTTCTATCTCCTTTGATTCTCGCTGCTTAATGTTCCTAAATGCCTCCTTCATGGGTAGAGAAATGATTTGCTCAATAGGGTAAACATTAATGTTTCCCATAATAGACACACGCAGCCTTTAACAGTACCCCCCACCCTGTATAGAAAGGGCTTGTGACACCCTGTTCTTGATGAGCACGTCTTCTAAAGCAAACAGATCCTAATGATCATGGTGATTATCGTAATGATCCAATAGGAGTGGATAATGAGGTTATTTGTTGTGGTTCAAGGAAGCCTGTAAATGAATAGATGAAGAAACGGAGGATAAAGATTCCAAACTAGATGACAGAGTTGTACACTTTGTCGTCCGGCCTGCTGGATTCATGTGGTGATGTGGTGATGAAGCTGCCGGGCGCAGCTAACTGAACAGTCTTCATCTCGTCTTCCCCTTCTCCTCTTGTCCTCTCTGAAGTCATTTGTTCTGTTTGTCATTCTGTAGACACAGAGCTGATTCCTCTGTAGGTATGGAAGGCTCATTCTAAGGTAATACAAGTCGATTGAAGTGATTACAACTTATTAAAAATACCAGGATTGCACTTTGGAATCAATGTTTGTCCATCTTTGGTTTTGGGAGAGGTTTCTCTATCCTCATCTCTTGTCCTATTCTGTTACTCCACTACTACTTTGTCCTCAACTTTATTCTACCCACTGTGTCTGTGTGTCACTCACGAGAGCAGTCTAAGCCAAACATGTAAGAAGCCATTGCTCTGCTGAAATGAAATGAGCAAATATATTTATATATATATCTATCACATAAATTCCATCTAGAAAATATTCTGTGGATTTTTCTGCGGAGAGGGAGGTCTCTTTGCATTTGCAAGGGAACACAGTTCAGAGAACTTAAAGTCCAACCACACCCACGTTTCATTTAGCCAGGTACGTGTCTTCCTTTGTGTTGATAAAACTGATTGGCATACAGTATTCTCTGCCTCCCACGTTCTCTCTCTCTCACACAACCTTCTCGCCCCCCCACCAGGGCTGTGAAATGCTCTCCGTCTTACCATTTTGTAGGTTCCGATCTCATCGGGATGTGATGTTCTCCTAATAGAGGAGAAACACTGATGATAATAATGGTAGATGTGATCAGTGCAAAAGGTCAGCCTCTGGCCCCGGGCATGTTACATCCTTTAAGCAGGGAGGGTGAAGAGAGTGAAAGCACCCCTCTCACACCCTCCGAAAACTCTTGACCTCCCTCCACCCAGAAGCAGACTCAGACACAGGCCCAGGAAATATTTTATTCTTTATTATTCTTTTGCCTTTCTGGTCTGACTATTTTCAGCTGTTGCTCCTCCTACTCACTCATATTTATTCTCGTTACAAACAGTCATCCTCCCGTTCTGTATTCTTCCTTTATTGCCTTTGTCCTTATGTTCAGTGTTTATTAGTTACCCAGGCTACATTATGCTTCCTCATTTCTCTGTTTTTATTCTTCCATTTCTTCTTCTTCCTCCCCGCATGTTTTTTTCTTGTCTTCCTTCAGTTGTCTACACATTGAAATGGAGTGTCATTTCATCTTCTTTCTCTTCTTTTTATTAACCAAAATATATAAAATCAATCTATCTACCCTGGACTTTTCTCTCTTTACTCCCCTCAATCCCCAATCCATTCTCTGCCCTTTCCTCCTCAGTCTGGCTGTCTTCATCTTCTTGGAGTGCTATTGTTGAGAAGTAGAAAGAGGCTCAGCCAAAAGAAACGAGTGGAAATACAAATTTTCCTTATTAAAAGCAAAAAAGTTGGATAGACAAAAAAAAAAAAAAAAAATCTTTCACGGCATAGGAGGCGAACGCTTTTCAACCATTAATGAAGCCGTGAGATCAGGGGAGGATAAGCTCTGTGAAGTAGAGGCGTCTACAGTACGGCGTCATGTGTCTCTGCTATCTATTTGTTTTCTGCTTTGCAATCCTTCTTTGTCCGTCCTGCCCTCCCTCTGAGAATGTCCTTTTCTCCCGGCTTCTGATCCTAGAGGGGGGGGGTCACCAAGTAACTCAAATTAAAGCACATATTGAACAAATGCATTAGGTGTGGTGTGTGTGTGTGTGTGTGTGTGTGTGTGTGTGTGTGTGTGTGTGTGTGTGTGTGTGTGTGTGTGTGTGTGTGTGTGTATGTCAGTGATGTGCGGTGAGGTTCATGGCTGGTGAGGCGCCGATGATCATGATCACGTGATCAGATTTACAAAAATATGAACCCACGGTGTAGTTTATTCACCATTTAATTAGCAATAGTGAGTGAGTTATGTTAAAGTCTCAGTGCAGAATTATTTACACATACAAACTGTCACACACAAATACGCATATTTAATTAAAAAAAACATAAAAACATAATGTTGTTACCTACCTGTTAATATGTCAGGTTAACTTGCAAATGAAGTCCATGCGCCGCTCCCTCTGAACAAACACATCAATAACTTGTTTGTAGAAATTATCCGTATCTTCCTTCAGTTTGTAAAATGTAATCCTCCATTTGAATAGGCGAGCGGAAAAAAAATAATTGCTGCACTTGACTTAATGGAGATCGTAGCCTGCATTCACTTGTTCTCCGGCTGAGGAGTCCAAAGAAGAATCCCTGGGATCACCAGCGCCCCCTATCGATGAGGCCGGGTATTCACCCAGTGCCTTTTAACAGCGGTTTCTGGACCGCTCAACTCAATGAAGACGTTACACACATGCTGCTGTTGACACAAAAACACTGTACATTATATACATTAGCTAAATTACGGGAATTCAGTTTATAGAGCAAAAGTGTTTGAACATTTTAATAACGACATATAGAGCATTACGGTCTCACTGTATAGCTACCAGCACAGCTATCTGAGCTATTGATCAATCCGTGGTGAGGCTCTGCTGGCTGGTGCCTCACCGCAGGTCTCTGCTCCGTATTGCAGCGGTAAATGTGAAAATTCAGCGATTTTGAGTAAAAATAACCTAAAATTGGTGACGTTAAACGGAAAATAAGTTTATAATACACATCACTGGATAAATATTAGCATTTAATTTATTTATCCCATTTTCCATGTTTTTCTTTCATGATGGCAGGTGATGGCAGGCCGTGCCTCACCTGCCTCCCCTGACCGCACGTCACTGGTGTATGTGTGTATTCACATGTTCTTCATAAGATCTGCTTTGTACTCAGCTTTCAAACCCCCCCCCCCATTTTGCTGTTTGCCTCTCCTTCTCTCACTGGTCTTTTTTGCGCTGTACGACATCCAACATACTAATCCACCCAGTGACACCCAGGCAGGTCGGCAGCTGTGGGCCGGGCATCGCCTCTGGGGAGGGGGGTAAATATCAGAGAAGGTCAGGAAGAGGAGGGGCTGGAGGATGGAAGGGAAGTCAAATCAGTGAAGATGAAGAGAGGGGATAAAACCACCCAGTCACTCTGGATCGGCCATCTTGGCTGTCGGGGGAGAGAGAGATGAACATACGTTGATCCTCATGGTTTGTATTAAGAGTTCAGGTTCATATTTAACAGAATAAAATTTGAAAATCAGTTTTAGTCTCTGATTTTAATTCTGTTTTGTGAAAACAATTTTACAATAATTTTGCAAATCTGAGCCTTTTTTCACTCACACTACACCTTTGGTGTGCAGAGACGTTTCCAACCAGACTGCAAACACACATGTATGTTAATTGTGCACATGTTTGTTTTTTCATGTTTGTATAGTTTGGTTATCAGTCGCCAAACACATATACGGATCTGACTCCATCGAACACTGTTGACTAATGAACTGATGGTGGCAGCACCTGTTGCTATGTCACCCTCCACAAAATCCACAAAACACCATCTAAACCAAATGTCACACTGAAAGAGAGAAGAATGACAGACATGACAGTAAAACAATTTCACTTTATGGACACAAATTTTTAAGAGGTGGACCTTTCTTGCTTTTTCTCTCTCCGTGTCCGCTGGCAGGTTTACCCTCAGGGAGGGTGTAAGCTGAGGAAGTACCACCACCCTCACCCGTGCCTGCTGACCAAATCGACATTTTGACCCCGCTCCTTGCCCCGCCCCCCCTGGTCAGCCTCCACCATGGCCGTAGCAATCTGGATTATCTTCACCTGTGCTGTGACTTTCAGCAACATCACTCCATCATCACAAGGTACGTCATAGATATACAGTAAATATCACATCTTTATATTACAGAAACGTCACTTATACCGAAAAAAGATCGTGTATAATTTTGTATTGCTGTTCCAAGTCTGCTTGCTGTTTCTCTTATTGACCTGACCAGGTTATTGCAGTTGAGGATGTAATATTTATACATGTGCTACTGGATGAAGGTTGTAAGTGTACTGACTTGCTGACCAGGCTGGAAACCAGCCCTAGACTTGATTAACCAAACGGTCTCCATTGGAGACAGAGCGAGTGTGTGACCGATGTGGAGAGTCTATGTGAATGTCAATATAATTTCTTGTCATCTTGCTGTTAGTTGGAGCGTGGCAGGAATATAAGGAGGAATCCGTGCATGTAATGGTGCCATATGTGTGACCTCCTTGAATGTGCCATGTAGCAAAGGATATTTCATTTTATCTTTGTGTGTCTCCGTGCCTGTGTGTGTGTGTGTGTGTGTGTGTGTGTGTGTGTGTGTGTGTGTGTGTGTGTGTGTGTGTGTGTGTGTGTGTGTGTGTGTGTGTGTGTGTGTGTGTGTGTGTGTGTGCTCTCTATTGTAAGCCTTGTAGCAGGTTTGGCTGAAGTGATACTAGAGGGTGTGTGTTTGTGTGTTTGTGTGTGTGCATGCGTGGGTGTGTGTGTGTTCAAAGATGTGTAGGAGGGAAGGAGGATTGATTGAAGAAGGGAGGGTTGGAGAGGAAGAGGAGGGGCTGTTGGGTGCCCTGCTAGTGGCCGACTACGCAGACAACAGCACGCCATCTGGTGAATCCTCCCAGCTCCGTCTGTGCCAAAGAGCCACCGGGTGACGGACAGGGCGAGGAAGAGGAGGAGCGCCGGGGAGACACGGACGCCACTGGGAGGGGTTAGCGATGAAGCAGGAGGAGAGTGAAAGCTGGTGTGTGTTTGTGTGTGTCGGTTTAGCAGCTCTGATTGGCTGCATGCACTTCCAATTTGAAAGGGTTCTGTTTTGCTCCGTCTTTTGGCTGTTTTTTTATATCATTGTGTTCGTCTAGTAAATGTTCTTTTACACCGGACACATTTTGGCCTCTGGCGCTACGCTGCCTTTTGTTTGTGTGTGTGTGTGGGTGTGTATTTGAAAACAAGCCGCTAGCTATCTTTGTGACCTGACAATAGGGGAGTAATAATAAAGCATTAATAATCAATTGACCATTATCTGTATTCAGCCCCTCAAGCACAGGTGCAACATTCGGTTTGATGAAATAAAGACAATCTTGTTCTAATGGAATCAGTCACACAAGCGTGCGCGCAGACACACACATATGTGGACATCCACACATTTTTTGGTGTGTTGTCTCTATCGTGGTGTGACTAGTGGAGCAGGAGAGAGAAATAAAATAGAACTAGACATTTAATTTAAAGGAAGAGGCCAGGATTTCTATGTGATGAGAGCTGCTAGAATCACTCCCAGGCTAATCAGAGCTCATTTTGAAACCTGCAGGATCATCACACATGGCTTCACAGACTAATGTGTACCCCGGCCCCTCCTCAGTGTTCCAACTAATCTGCCGTGCTTTAACCTCGCTCTCCTCCTGACTGCACATTCTAATATTTACCCCTAACACACACATTTATTTCTCACCGGATCCAGCTCTTAGATACAAATGTTCTTCGACAGCGTGAGCTTTGTACACATTTTCCCTGCTCTAGCCCACATCTCACCTTCCCACTTCACACAGTGAATATTTATTCTTTGAAATCATTTTGTAACTCTCCGCTTCTCATTGAAATGCACCGACTGAGTGAAACACCCAGAATGTCTTCACTCACTCATACCTACAGTACATATATGCTATATCTGTACATAATGGTGGAAAATTTGCATTGGTAGACTGACGAAACGGGGCAAACTTTCATCTGCAAGCGCTGCTGTTCTTAAAGCCCATTAGGCTTGCTTAATGTGGCAGGCAGCGGCGTGGTGCGTGATGAAGCCCTGATGCAAAGCTTTCATTTAGCACAACACAAACGTTGATGTGTGTGTGTGTGTGTGTGTGTGTGTGCGTGTGTGTATGTGTGTGTGTTCACGTGTGTTTGTATTTGTCCACGCAACTGTTGACAGACTGTAAACTGAGGCTACTTGTGTGTTCTCTTTGTGAATCTGCAAATATGTACACTATTTGTGTGTACAATTTGTCAGAGACCGCTATGTATGAAATACAAGAATCTGTGTGAGCTTTTTTTGCTTACATGTATTATTAACACATCCAGGTGTGCGTGTGTGTGTGTGTGTGTGTGTGTGTGTGTGTGTGTGTGTGTGTGTGTGTGTGTGTGTGTGTGTGTGAGTATGTGTTTGCTGACTGGTGGAATCTGTTTTCATCTTCCCTGTAGTGAAGCCTTTGCTCTCAGATCAGTCACCTGTTAAGGCCCCTGATCTGCTCACGTAGACAATTTCATCTGTCTCCCCCTCCTCTCCTCAGCTTTTCTCTCTTGTGTCTTTTCTCATGAATGATAACTAATATTTAAGGGGCAATGTATTTAGACATCTTTTCAGTAGAATATCTGCAAAGTGACCATTCTCAATTAACTGTTGAGATGTGAATTTATTTACACACTTCAACATGAAGTACTTGCAATGCCTTTCGTTTTGTTTTTATGACTGTTTTTTTTTTTTTCAGGTTAATTTCTACAGTCTAGATTTAAAACAGCAGATTGAATAGAAACGATTTTAAAATACTAGCATATACATGAATTGAATACCTGAGGTCACATCTCATGCTGAATATTCACAAGGAGAGACCTCTCCAGTGCTCCGATATTAAAATGATTATTTCAAAACTGCAACCTCCTTACTAATTCATGGGAATTGATCCTCTGACAGGCTTGGAGCAATAATATTTCAAGAGGAGGCAATAAAGCTGTAGTGCCGCTTGCTACAAACACTTGACTTCTTCTTGTTGTATAACTTGCTGAACAGCGTTTTGTAATTATTTAATGTGTCTTTTGTAAACTCTTAGCTCAACATTTTTTGGTTATCAGATGGGTTTGTAAAACTGATCTCGCATTACTTAGAGTTTTGTACAGTATCAGCTGATTGGATTCAGGGTGCAACAAATGGTTTTTAGGTTTTTCGTGTTAAATTCTTGTTTGTTTTGTATTTACTTTAGAAGACTACATCAGTTAATTTAGACAAATAAATATTAATGTCACAAAAAAAATTATTCTGACATTAATCTGGCCATTGTTTGTCTATAATAATTCATCAATTCATTCATCGTCAATGTCCGCTTCTTCCGCTATCGTGGGTCGCGGGATACTTGGGATATATCCCAAGTGACTGGGGGTGTGAGGCAGAGTACATCCTGGGTGCAATGCCAGTGTACTGCGGAGCCACTTGCAAACAGACAACCAACATGCACACACTCACAACTACGGGCAATTTGGTATCACTAATTCAACTACGCGGAATGTTTTTGGAGGTGGGAGGATGTGGAGAAAACCCACGCAGACACGGGGACAACATGCAAACTCCACACAGAGCGCGACTCGAACCGGAAACCGTCTTGCTGTGCGACGACAGCGCTACCCACTGCACCACCGTGCCTCCTGCTTGTAATAATATGATGGTAAATTGAGTCTTTGATAACATCATGCAGTAAAATCAGCTCCAGTGCCAATGAAAGATCGCAATGAGCTACAATAACTCACTTTCTAAAGTGGTTTCCTTGAAAAACAATGACTGTGAACTGCTGAACTGAATTACATATACATGGACACACACACACACACAAATACATAATACTTAATGCCCACCTTAACATCTAGTCTCGAGCATCAGCCATGTCACGTGTGTTTTTCACAAGCACAACCCACATAACAAACACTTTCATTTTAAACCATTCAACCGTCTGCACTAGTTCCTGTTCCAGCGCTACCTCATAGACATAGTCACGGCGACACATATATTTATTTATGCTTCAAGTCCATTTTTTCAGAAAAACGCAGATAAATGCAAGGATATAACAATAAAAAAGCACAGAGAAAATATGTAATATTTATTTGCGTCCTGCAACCTTGGAGCAGGATGTGCTGCTTCTTGCAGAGTCTACCTGAGTGTTTTACCCAGTAGCCGAGAAACCAGACATGAGCTTCCCTTGAGGAGATGCAGTAGGTATTAATGTGCAAACTGTAACCAACAATGTACTGCCACTGGGCAACTTCCCTGCTAGCATTTTCCCTCTGCAGCCACCTGTCTGCTCTGAGCACAGACATAGTCGCTAAACACACAGTCATATGTACTGATGCTAAGGGGAAAATGAAACAACACACTGTGCTGACAGTCTGGATAAATCTGCAGAACTGGTGAATACGTACAACTTTTAGTTCCATTACAGGAAATTATTTTTTAACTGTTTTTTTCTTCTTACATTTTATGATATGTACTGAAAAAATGCTGAATTTTTACAGCCTGGATATTATTTTTTTTGCTCAGTGTTTACACTCCTGTCTCCAGGAGTGTTAACACCGCGTTCATTCATTTTGAATGAACGCAGTTTTAACTTAATGGGACAGGATGGATGCACATGAATGAACATGATGTAGTACTTCTGAAAAGACGATTCATGAGCATGTGCATTGTGGAAATTAATCAAATTAATCAAGATGAGCGGGATAACATCTTTGAGAGAATCTTAATTTGGTCAACTACCCAGGTCTTCAGTGCAAACGGTCTCTGGACATTTTTGTCCACAAACGAGGTCAGATCTGTGTGTAAAGCTCCAAAACAAATCACACACTCTCCAAGTTGACTTCCTGGATCCTTTCTGTCCTGGAATGATACTCACAAGTCATTCACAATTCGTAACTGTGAGCCAGAAGGTGAAACAATGGGCTTGAGAAGTGGCCAACTCCAACTGTGCCTATCATTTTCAGTGTGTAACTAAGTATGTTCATCTGTACACATTCACTGCAGCCTGTAATCTTCTCCAGCAATGATGCTGTTGTGAGCAATTTCATCCTTCCACTTCTTGAAGAAACCAACAAGGAAAAGGGGGCACAACCATGTTTATTCTAAGGAGAATCCATGCAATTGTAAAAAAAAATATATAATTTAAAAAATAATTTTCTATTACAGAGCCACATGACAGATAAGCAACCAATTACACTCACATTCATGCCGTTTGGCAACTTAGAATCACTAATTCACCAACATGTTGTTGTGTCATGTTTTGGGTGGTGAAAGGAAGTCGGAGAAGTCAGAGCAGATATGAGAAGAAGAGACAAATACTAAAATATGTAAATTTATAAAATTAAAATTTACAAAGACAAGAATAAAGTATTTTGTCATTAATAAAATTATGAAACTCTGTAAAGACAAATTTCTTTTGAAGCAGGCGACTGCTGCAGAATAATCATAGATATCACTATAGTGATTTAATTTTTTAAGTAGGCATCTTGCATTTGCAACTTCTTTGAAAGCTTTGTGATTTTGAAGTTGATCAGAAAAAGCTGTACATGTGTTTATGTAGACAAGTAAAGCCTCTAATATGTCTGAAAGCAGCCTCAGAACGTTTGCGCCGTTTCCTTTCTCCCATGAAACTAAAATCCACAAGCGATAGTGAGGCTAATAGTTAATCTAGCAGCTAGTGAATATTGTTTCATCTCATCTGGTTTTTGTAATAAAGAACTGCTGTGAAGTTCTTTTTCCCTTATCTTTCAGTGGCTGTTGTGGAAGTTTTTAAGCATTCATTGCCTTTCCATCATAATATCAATAACCGGTAGAACTCAATTCACCTATAATTTTAATATGATGTTCTCTCAACCCAAGCCCCTCAGTTATTATTACCGCTCTCTGCTTCATGATGTCCCCTAGATTTTTACGAGTTTAACTCCATCCTATTCCTATCTTACCATTTCCATTTTCTCCCACTCCCCCCCACCCACCCTCTTCTGCCCATTTCCTAATCCAGCCTCCCTTCAACTCCCTGGACTGTTTGTCTTTCCTCACCCTATGCCTTTTGTCTGTTAACAGTACACACCTTTTGTCTCATCCTCATCTCTCTCTCTTTCTTTCTCTCTCTCTCTCTCACTCTCCCTTGCTAAATTGGTGCTGGAGGTTGCTGTGCTCTTCAAAGCCCTTGGATGAGAACAGTAGATCACAAAGAGGCCCGTGTGAGTCAAAGGTTAATGGATGGCCTTTGAACATATATTGGTTGTTGCTGGGCGGGAGACGGAGGGAAAGCATGAGCGGCAGTGTGTTCTTTTAAATCTTCCCTTGAAGATGATGCATGCCACTCTTCTGTATCTACTGCTGCCTACAGGGGCTGCGCCTCTTTGTTTATTTATTCATTCATTCATAGTGGTAGACTGGGTGTGTTTTGTGTGTGCTTATTTTGTTTGTGCGTTTGTGTTTTTGTGGACTGGTGTGCATCAAGGTGTGCCAGGCTGTTTACAATGATTTCTGTACTGCAAACAAGTTCGTACATTACGGATTGGGGACTGTGTTCCTGTTTTTGCGACCGTGTGCTAGTTGCCCGTTTTCTCTCAGGGCCTAGCTGCGTAATTTTCCAGCTTTTGTAACCCTGAAGGACTGTGTGTGTTTGCGTTTGAGTATCCTGGAACACTGGTATGGGCGAGCGTGTAGTGGTTCTGATATTTATGTGACAAGCATGCCATGTGTCGCACGTGCATTTGCTTCTCGTGACTCATGGACTTCAGATTGATAATTACCAGCAGCAGCTTGAGGCTCAGAGCCAAGGGCAGAGTGCTTAGAGAGGAGAAAGAGAAATGCTGGGAGGGAGATGACTGAAGGGGAGAATGAAGAAATGCTAATATTTTTTCTAAATGAGAAGAAAGATGTGGAAGGGGAAGAGAGAGAAGAGGTGGAGGTGAAGGGGCAGGACAGGAGGGTGGAGTGGAGACATGGAGAGAATGAGGGGAAGGCGAAGACCACAGGATGGAAGGGTAAATGAAAGCGTTTCCAAGTGGATAAAATTGGATGAGGGATTTAGGGATGTTGCTGCAGTGAAAATGAAAACACAAAAAGGGTAGAGGAACATCACAGTATGTTCGTTGTGCTGCAAATAGAGAAGACGGCATAGAAGCATGAGATGGAGTCGTAATTTACAGCTAAATCCATTTTTAATTACAGCAGAAATGTACATGAGCACCTGAAAAGCTGCATATTGGATAAATACAGTATACCTGCAAAAATCAGTCAATATAGGCATTCGGTAGACATACATCTTGTCGTATAAGGAGGGTAACTACAGTAAACGTCTCATGTGGCTTTAAAATGGAGCCTCTGACTGATGATTGTGAATCTGCTCACAGATACTCACCCCCCCCCCTATCTTTTTTCTGACCACCCTCTTCTTTTTCATCTGTCACCATCCTCCTTGGTTCTGTCTGCCCTGTTCTCCCCCCATCCCTGTGGTTGTTTCCGTGCATCACCTGCAGTTTCACATCCACCACAGTGTTTATATGAACCGAGGTCTGACTCACTGTCTACTCCCCTTGTGATGCGCTCTGGAAACAGAGAGAATAGAATAGAGTTGTGTTGGGCCTGTAGCACAGCTCCCATCCCCGGGGAGATGGGGGGATATTTTACAACGGGTGAATCTCTTTTTTAGACAGGCTGATTTTTATTTTGTGCTATGTCGTTTTCCCCCGCTGAGGCACTTTTATTGTATAATTAGGCGCTAGGGCCAGCAATGAAGTAGTTTGACAGTATGAGCACGTCCCGTCTCGCCTCCCTCCTCAAATTTGTGTGTGTGTGTTTCACTGTGTCTCAGTAGCTTTTTAACTGCTCCGTCTTAATCTCTGCTATGCCTGCTAGTTTCCCCCACAGCCAAGTTTGTCAACACACACTGAGAGTTCTCCAGGTTGAGGATGGATAAGGGTGAGGGCTTGTGCATGACTGCCTGCTAAAATTCGTATATGAGTGTGGATTGTAGAATTTTGTTGGGGTGTATGTGTTGCATGATTGTGTATATATGTGTTCCTTCTCAAGTTGGGGCGTGTTTAATTATGCCTCATGAATGATGTAATCTTATGGGTTGTGCTGTAATTCGGTTCACGGTGAGGGCCACTGAGGAGAGGCCGTCTGCAGTGAGTCCATCAGGACAATAAGAGGTCTTCTCTGCCTCAAACCAGCTTCACTTTTATTATGAACGTGACCTTGTGCATCCGCAAGGAATCATCATTGTGTTTATGTTGCTCCACTATGTAGCTTGATGGTTTCTCTCTCTCCATTCTCTCCATCTACCCCGTCTAATTTTCAAAAGCCATTCTATGCCTCTGACCCTGTGTGTTAGATCGCCTTGGCTCCATCACAGTTGATTAGTGTCATTTTGATGCAATTCTGACCCTATAGCACGACTGGTGACTCCCCACTCAGTCAATGCTCATCTCATCTCCTCTGTCTCCTTAGCCTGACACAGGCGCTGGAGTCAATGGAGATGAGATAACATCCTAGCTTTGAGGCCAGTCGTACCACTTTCGATGCACACACACACACACACACACACACACACACACACACACACACACACACACACACACACACACACACACACACACACACACACACACACACACACACACACACACACACACACAGCTCCACAAGCAGCCCTCATCCCCTCCACTCTCATGTTAGGCCTTTAGGTTTGTCTCTGGATGTCACTTTGTCACAACTCCTCCGCTTCAAGTCTGCCTGGATGTGACAGCTCTGGCCGCATCGCCTTAGCTTGTCTGTGGTGACAGGCTATGCTTGAGCAAGTCATTAACGTTAAGTTGTGGCGCTAAGTGAGTCGCTAGGATTTAGTGCTACGCTGATAAACCACTGGAGAAATTGGTTGAAATGATTCTCTTTGAGCGAGGGAGAGAATCCCATCGCTGAGACCTCTTAGTTCTGTCCAATGACTGTAAAATTACTTGCTTGGCTTTGCTAAGTAACTAACCTGAAAATTATGAGGGAGAACAAGAGGTCTTATGTAGATGTATGCAGTAGACTTTGAATATTCTGCTGTGATCTCTGGGCGAAAGAGCACACTCACGTATTAGCCTTAATGCATGGTGCACAGTTAATTTTAAAGATGGTGATATAACAAGATTTCCTCCTCATCAGCAAAATGCTCAGTTTCCCAACTACCAATACTGCTTAGCAAAAATATTCTCTGCTAGTATGCTTCAGTGCTATGCTAATGAGTGACATTAGGAGATGACTGCTGGAACAGACCGAGGGGCTAAAAGGGACTGATCACATTTCAGCTCCTGAATGACGTTCAGCCATCCAGCTAACAAGTCAGCCGTAGGAGCTCCATAAGCACAGCCATCCATCTCGAGTCTGACACCATCAGGTTCTCCAGCTACCTGCAATGACAAACGTTCTCCCTCAGTCGTGAGACACCACAGACCAGACTATTAATCCAAGGTCAACTTGTTGTTGATTGGAAATTAAAGTGCTTTTATATTTGAAAGCTGTTGGTTATTGAAGGTTTTGGTGCTGCATCAGTGAGAAATCCATCTATTCACGGCATAGACTAAGCTGAGTTTTAGTCTCTCAGAGTTGTCCTTGATGTAACCACATTTTCATGAACTTTTATCAAGTAAAGTCCTGTCCCTTTATTGCGACTCTCTCGGATGTGATGATGAAAGAGGATATTGCATTTGTGAAAATGTTTAAGTGTTTATTAATGTGTGTGTTTGAGAAGCAGACTGAATTTCTAGACTGTAGATCGAATGTATAAACGTCTAATGGTAGGGAAAGAGTTTGTTGCAAAGACGAGCGGTGCTTCTGCCAAATTATGTTCTTGTCTGACGGTCGAAGCATCTAGCCACCCTCGGGCTTTAATTACTGTGTGAGGATAATGAGTCAAATCCAATCAGCTCTCTCTCTCTCTTTCTCTTAATTTGTATGAAGCTTCTATTATGAAGCCAACCACTTCAACCCCTCACACAAGCTGTCCTGGAGTGACACCAGCCCCCCTGCCTGTCATGTGTTTGTCTACTGGAGATCTCTGCCTCTGCTACATCAGTACACCCATGCAAATCAGCTTGTATAATCATCACATTTGCTGATATTATCAGTATGTGTTATAATGGATAAGCAAGACAACAGATTTAAATAGTTTTATATAGCCTGGGAGATGAATCACAGTCTCGCTATGAGGGATTACATCCTTCTATACATATGGCTACTGCTGAGAACAGCAATCATTGGGCAGCTATGCATCAGACAGGTATAATGATGTGACTGTAAGTGTGTGTGTGCATATTTGTGTGTGCGTTGGCTGAAGACAAGCTGAAACCTTAATGAATTCCTCCAGAGTGAAGGACAATCGTAGCCCCTGGCCAGTCCAAGCTTATCCCAGTCTCATATCAGCTCAGCTCAGAGCCAGCCACAGCTCTAGCTGGGCCTCGGGCCATCTGGCCGGCATAAAACCACGTAAGCTCAGACTCTCGCACACACCCACACACACTCTGAATCCCTGAAGTTAAGTTACACACTTGTTTGCGAGTACACCATTCAAAAATCTCTTTAGAGAATGTGTATAAATTGGTATATGAGGTGCATCCTGCCGCATGAACATGGTGAATGCTGCCTTAACCTGGAGCTTGACAAATGGCGGTTGCGTAGGTGTGAAATATGTAGGTGTGAAATGTGTATCTGTGAAATTTCCTACAGAATGGAGGAAGTAGACATTTTCAGTGGTGCCAGAAATAGGTTAGTTATCATAGTTGCTGCCACCATTGAAACATACTGGCTCAATAAGGCCTGTGCTCAATTCTAGTTTAATATCAACTCTAACAGCCCAGCAGGAAATAAATTGCTAGAAAAGTGTTGACAAGCGAAAAATTAGACTGATCCGTCATATTCTGTGTGAAATTGTTATTTATATTCTTTACACTTAGTTTACACAATTGTACTCTCTTTATGTTTTTTTTTTTGCCTTTACTCTAAGGCACGTCTGTTGTGATAAGAATTTACTCAACAGGACAAAACAAATTCATGCTTGTAGTTTCAAAAGCTAGTTGGCAAATGACAAGGGATACACCGAATAGCAGTGAAGGTAACAAAGGTTTGTGCAAAATCCCGATCGCAAAATTAAATCCACTGGTTTTTGGGCTCTTTTGTTAAGTTAAGCCCTCTTACTGGACTGTTTGAGTCTGTGCTCGATGATTTGGAGACTGATGACCCAGAATGGTGTGCTTTGTAAAGTGTATTTAACATGCGATCTCTCCTCTCTGATCACGTCTGTTGTTCCTACCGCGTTGGTCCACAGCACTGAGTATGATCACCACTGGTGGCCCTCTCCAGTTTTACTTTCCTCTTGGCTCTCTGTGTGATTGTAATTGCTAGCCTGCTGCTGTGTGCTTACACTGCAGGGTAGTTAAGAGAACAAGGCCACACACTGACATTATGCATCGCAATCCCACTGTGATACAGGACTATGTGTTTCTGTATGTGCATGCAGGCATGCTCATATGTGTGAGCTTGAATGTTTGCATTCATCTGCACAGTATGCGTATGTACGCATCTGTGCTAATTTGCCTTGTGTGAGGTTTTTTTTTCATTTGCTGTGTGGATTTGTTTGACTGGCCTCGCCTGCTGTTTGCATCTCTGTGTGCTTTAATTAGTATTCGTATTTTGAATCCAGGCCTTTGTGAGTTGGCACTGGCGCTGCGTGCTGGCAATGCATGAAAGATTGGAAGTCTATCTGAGCTAGTCATTCAGCCTTAATGGCGTTAGTTACACAACTGAACTCAAGTCCCCGCCGCATAAATGGGTGGCTTTTAGAAATATGAGCAAGTCAGATGACAGTGAGTCATATTGCGCATCGTTGTTGAGCATGTTTGGGATGACTGACATTGACATTGACCCAGATGGGCACTCCTGTTGAATGGACAGCAGCTGAAACCTAAGCAGTGCAAGCTCAGTGTCAGGAAGGGAATGGTGCTTTTGCTTGCGGGGCCTCAGCGCTAACACCAGGGGGAAGAAGGACTGACTCAGTGCCCTTGTCTGCTGCTGAGTCCGTCTGTTACGGGAAGATGCTGTACAGGAAAAGCCTGAGCTTAAAACAAACGCTTAAATTCCATCTTTCTTAAATGCACCAACATTGCTTTTTTATTTCACACTCACCATTAGCCATCTATGTAGGCTAATGGTGGGCATACCTGTACCCATATGCCCTACTTACAATGCAGAATGGTGCTTGGACAGCGGACAGCATCAAGCGGTCTTGGATGCCGCTCCAATACTTGTTATTTTCCCCAAAGAAGTTTTGTCAGTGTAGCACCATGGACAGCATCTCCTTCAGCCGCTGGCAGTATCAGCACTGAAAAACTGTCCTTCAACACTGCAGAGAACTTCATCGTCAGATTACTTACTCTGTCTCTACCTCGGCCCCGCTTCTGCGCCACTGCCATTACATGGGCAGCAGACGAAGTTGGCCGCCAGCCTTTTTTTTAATATTTGTTTATGTGTGAGACTATATGTGGAACGGTATGCAGCTATGCTGAAAGCTTTAGTCGCAGGAGGTATCTATCTCAGCACCTCTTTGCAGACCATTTTCATGCGTCTCACCCCGCCTGAGTGATTAACCCTGACTACACAACACTGTCCTGCTGACCCTTTCCCACATAGAGCTCTGCTGCCAGCCACAACAGCACATCGGTATGCCCCTCAGACTTTGATTAGTAGCAGTGGGTGTCTGAATGATATACACAAAAGAGGCGCACAGGCACTGATTCTTTTTTGCTTTCTGCACCATCGCTTTCCTTGTAATTCAGTTTAAATCCTAAGGTTCTGCTCTGTAACCTCATCGAGGTGGAATGGACTAAAAGATGCTCAGAAGGACACAGAGTTCTTCTCTGGTGGGCGATGAGTATAATAAGCTGATGCCTGGTTGTGTGTAGGAGTTTGTTAACATTTGAAACTCACAGTTTGTTTCACAAGTGGTGCGATATCTCATTGGAGAGGTTGGTGTGGCTGCCAGTATGTGATCTTGATGTGGAAACTGGATTGCCAGAATGTACATCAGTGCTGAAAACTTCTTCTCAGTTATCTTTCAAGTCCATAGCAAAAAATCTGCATTTTACATCAGAAATATTAGAACCACTTCTATTCTGCCTGGTCTTGTCAAATGATACATATCATATTTACCTTGTGGTCAAATAATAAAGTGCCTCCTGGAAGTATTATGGCTCATTAAATTGTCATTACCTGTGCCTGCATCTCTCTCCCTTTCCACTTCAGCTCTGAGCCGGTCAATGATGCCCTTCGGCTTGATGCGCCGCGAGCTGGCGTGTGAAGGCTACCCGATCGAGTTGCGCTGTCCTGGAAGTGATGTCATCATGATTGAGACGGCCAACTACGGCCGCACCGATGATAAGATCTGCGACGCAGACCCCTTCCAGATGGAGAATGTGCAATGCTACCTACCGGACGCCTTCAAGATAATGTCACAGAGGTAAATATTGATCTGTTGTGCACTTGTGTAGGTGTTTGAACAGAGCCAAAGCCCATTATTGGCTGAGGAAACAAGATATTATTTCACAACATAATTTGTCCAATATTTCCTGTTTCTGCCTGGAGTGTTGATATCATGTGAGAAATACTGAAGTCAGCATCCTTGAAGTGTTCACAGTACCGCCATGTCCTGGAGAGGTGTGCATGAATACGATGGTTGTATGTGTGTGTGTGTGTGTGTGTTTCTGCATATACACA
>CM023620.1:14693306-14785806 GCA_013358685.1 Antennarius maculatus | reverse complement strand
ATAACTTTGACAGAAAGAATCATCCACGCACCTCTTTCAGTCTTTCAACCCTTGCTCTGCTCAGTGCTTTCTGCCCTTAGTTTACCTTTTGGGTGACTTTGTTGAGACAGTTTGCAGCTGAAGTTAACAAGAGGTTAGCTGAGTTTGTACCATTGAGGATTTTTCTCTGGGGATATTTTTTTTTCCAATGCCTTCTGAGTAATAACAAGTGTCCTTGAGTCTCATCTGCCCTCTACGACCTGTCTTTCACTTTGCTTTAGCTATGGTCAGATTGGCTTCTCAAGTACGCAACTTTGTTAGTCCTCTGGTAGTTCTCTGCCGTAGTTTCATGCTCTGCATTGCTTAGTTGTACCTGCTTCTTTCCCCTCATGCATTCCAACCTTGTCTTTTCCCTGTGACTGCACAAGCGCACTTGTTCCCTGTCCTCAAAGCAATCAAAAGGATGATTAAATAGCTGCTGACTTGCATTTTTTTTTCTCCTGGTGTTTGGGGAAAAAAAAAAAAAAAACTTTGTTTATTGTGACTGAAGTATGATTTGGCTTAGAAAATTGGAAGCTGATCCCTCTATGATGAAAAGTGCCGCCTATCTGAAGTGACAAAGAAGAGCCAATTACCCCTGTCCTCTGCCACGTTACACTCACTCCCAATCACAGTAAGACAGAAAAGTCTGCGTGCACACACACATACACACGTGCACACACACACATACACACGTATGCATATATTGGGGGCTGCTGTGCGCATCCATGCTCATTTGACAGAGTAAATACGACCTGACACATTCAGATTCAGAGTTGGAGCTGCTCATCCCCAAACCCAGTCGCTGTCGCACCACACGGCACTCAACTCGGACGCCTTTAATTACCAGGAGAGCGGGCGTGTCGCTCATTTCAGTTCTGCCTCAGCAGAGATTTGTCAAAATTAATTGAATTTGCTGCTGCTAATCGCTCTGGTAATGCCTCGTGGTTCGAGTCTGGCTGTGAATACCGGTCACTCTGGCATCATCCAAAGCCGATTTTTGTCGCTCATCATAACGAGAGAAAAAAAGGGGGGATGGCGTGATGATAAGAGCGAGTGTGGCGTTTATGTCTGACAGGCCCCTGTGTGTGTGTGTGTGTGTCACACAGGTGTCATGTTACCAGTCACCTGAAACAGGAAGGTGACAGCCACAGCTAAATTGATGAAACACTCAACTGTCTGCTGAGCTTAAAAAATAGAGTCCGGAACATGTGTGTGTGTTTTGCTATGAGTGGGATCGCCTTGGCAAAATACAATATCCTCCAACAAGTCAAATCATATCTCATCCAGCCAAAAAGCCCCTGCGAGGCCTCTCTGTGCCACAAAGCATTGTTTTTGCCAAACAGCAAGACAAAACGGCTTAACTGAACTCTCATTTTGCACTGTCACAGCCTTCTGTAGCCCGCTGGATTCAATTAAGACATCACAGATCCGTGGACGCGGCTGCAGCATGTATTTACTGCAGCGGATACCCACTGGATACCCACTGCAGTCTTTACACAGATGCACAATGAGTCAAAGTAAATCCACCCCACAAGAGAAATTTACCTGTTCCTGCTTCTCCTCGGGGGCACAGCACTACATCATTATTGACTGTTAATTTTCTTTATTTGGGCAATCCCTGCTCGCCATGCCAGAGCTTCATCAGCTGTGATTTATATTGTTAATATGCACACTGCAGGTAGCTGAAGGACTGGCTTTAAAAACACCTCCTCAGACTGTACAGTGCAGTAAAGATTATGCTCATCTCTTTAGGTTAACTTCATTTTCTCTGCTTTCTATCTTATTTTCTGGCTCTGTCACTGTTTCACTTTATTAAATTGATTCTACTTCACAAATGTGTTCAGCTCCGTCTATTCATTATGAGTTTTTTGACACAAAGCCACAGGAAATGACAGGTTGCTTAATGGGGAAGAGTCAGTAGAAGTAATAACAGCATTGCAATATGACAAGTTTTCACGGGAGGTGAAGAAGCAGTTTGTTGTACCTGAAATTCTGTTAATATGTACTGAGGTGCCACCAGACCTGGAACTCATAAATGATCGGGGAATGAGAAGAAACTCTTGGAAAGGTGAGGCTTTACCATGAAAAATGTAACGTGAGAAAGAGGAGAACACAGAGAGAGAAGAAGACGTTGGAAGCTGATGAGGACACACTATCTCTCACCACTGTGAAGGAGACAGAGGAGGTGCGATTGTCCTGCAGTACTGCAGTACAGCAACATCGCGTGTGTGTGTGTGTGTGTGTGTGTGTGTGTGTGTGTGTGTGTGTGTGTGTGTGTGTGTGTGTGTGTGTGTGTGTGTGTGTGTGTGTGTGTGTGCGTGTATGTGTTCTGGCTGTGCTCATTAGTGTGGGAGTAATTGATAGGGTTGTAGAGAGCGCTGAGCAGAGTGATTAAGGGGAGAGAGGGCAGTGGCTTATTTCTCAAAAGAGCCTTGAAAGAGAAATGCTGAATGAATCAGACAAACAACCAAGGTGGCCTTAAACTAACCTCCTCCTTGCTGTGAGGACATTTTGATGGGTTTTTGTCTCTTTTATGTGTTTGTGCATGTGTGTCCTCAACTACATGTGATGATTTTGTGGTTGTCTGCCCTCAGTGTCTATTTTTCAGGCTAAAAGAATGGAGTCACCAGAAGTCTTCTACCTACCTCATTCTTCTTATCCCTTTCTGCAGAAATAAGAAGGAGTTCTTCCTTTTTCTTTCACTCTCTCTCTCTCTGCACATCATCACTCTGGATTACGCAAGTCATTTTACTCTAGTTTAGGAAGTGGTTTATTTATAATGCCGTATTTATCATCCCATCTTTTGAGGATTGCAGCTTCCCAGCAACTTGAAGCAGACAAACTGTGCTGTCAATGGATGCTTCCATGCCTCAGTGGAAAAGCACCATATGTTAGCTTGAATGTTCACATTCAATAACCTTGGAGCTAATGATTGCACTTTAATAATAAGGCTTTTTTACCCACCAGCCCGTCTTTTCAAAACTCATTTTTGTAGCGTTGCCATGTTAATACCATGCCCCCCCCCTCCCCTGACGGCAGCTAAATCCCCTTTCTTTTTATTTTTCTTACTATTTTTCTTTTTAGGAGTGTCTTCTCTTCCCCCCCCCCCCCTCCATTTTTGCCAGTATCACCGTGGAGGTGTCTGACAATTTCACAGATCTCTCCAGGGACAGCAGACTTCCTATGACACACACACAACAATCACACTCGCAGCAGGGATCTGCCAGCCATGAGCCTGTTGACATGTCCTTCCTGTGAGACACGATGAGCCGCTCGTGCCTCAGCAAACACGGAGGAAAGCCGTGTAGCAGAGCTGTAATGAAAGGTGGAGCTGAAATCCTTCCTGAGTCTCCTCCTGCTCATGGACCTCCCTAGACAGGCACCAAACAGCATCACGGATGTCGAGAGAAACAAGGCTTACCTGTTACCAACTGATTCATGGACTTCCTTTAGTCATTTCTTTTGTTTCTCCTTTGTCTACCTTCACTTCGACCATTTCTGGTTGCTTGTGTTTCTGAGGGGTTCCACCCTGTCAAGTCCTTTTTTGCACTTGTTTGTTCTCTTTGCCTTTGATGAGCGAGCCTCAGCTAGGCAAGCCGGCAGCTCCCCGCCGATTGGACGGTCGATGGGTTAAGTGTATTTGCTGGCTTCTATTGCAAGCATCCTGACTGACAAACGACTGTCGTAATGTGATCCCTGCAAAGACAACCGGCCCCAGATAGAAAAACAACTTTGCATCCACCTTTTCATCCATCATCCTCCCATTTCTTTCTCTGCCATTCTCTGTTTATTTCCACAGCTGAAGAGGACGGCCACGTAAAGATCTCCCTGGGTTTCTATTTCCAACAGGTTCCTGGAGAAGAGGAAGGGAGGGAGAGAGAGAGGGATATGACTATATGACAATGAGAGGGGTGGAGGTGGGGTTGAGAGTGTGTGGTTTGGGGTGACTTGTGTTCTTGGGGGATTATTGATAAGCTGAAATGAAATGGAAATGGATTTAAACCCAGGTCAGGCCATTTTCCCCTCCTCATTTTTCATCTGAGCCATCCTTTCTCTGAGTAGCCAACCATAACACAGACAGATAACTTGCTTTAAAAAGATAGACAGAAAGGACAGCATTTTATTTAATCTCGATTTTCTCTTTTTTCCTGCACCTGTTTTTCTTTGATTCTCTTTACTTTCACTCACTCTATCTCTCTCTCTCTCTCTCTCTCTCTCTCTCTCTTCCTTACTGTCTTTCTATTTTATCTCTCTATTTCCTCCTTTCTCCTTTTCTGATGCTTGAATAGAAGTGGATCAAAAAGGTAAAGACCACAATGAACATAACAACCACAGCTCGCCCCTTCCTCCTCCCTTCTCCTCCTCCCTTGTCTCCCTTTCTCCCCCCATACTCCCTCCTAACCCAGCACCTTGTGTAGTGGTCATGTTTGATGTTGATATCCCTCCCTTTTCTTTCTCAATCTCCAATCGCCTCTTCTGCCCTCCTCTGTCTGTATCTCTTTGAACTAAAACCAAAACTCTAAAGTCCTTCTAGATTTCCTCCTTGGTTCTGATGACACCAGCCTGACCTGCACACATTCACACAGTCACTCACCTACTCACACTTTCTCTCTCTCTGTCTCACACACACACACACACACACACACACACACACACACACACACACACACACACACACACACACACACACACACACGCACACACACACACACAATGGAGGGTCAGTCCAGTATCTTTGAGAGATAAATGAGAGATTAATTTACAGTTGCTCATCTTGTCTTAAACTTACAGACGACATGCTGTCACATCATGTCATTGCAGATTTCTCCTCTCTTTCCATCCCTTTCAAACTCTTGTCCTCTGAACACACACCCGACGAGTTTCATTGCATCTCTCAAGTACCTTTCTACTCATTTCACTACTGTGATTTATTTGTCCCTCTAGATCTAAGAAAAACAATCCACCTTTCTCTTAATATCACCCAGCTCCTCCTGTTCTCCATACTGTATCTCTGACCTTCTTTTTTTAGTCGCTCTGGATCAATTCAAAGATTGTTGTCGCTCTAAACCCAAAGCAAAACATCATGTCAAGAAGACATTAACTGGCCATAGTTGCTCTCAATATCAATTTATGGTATCCCATTTTCAGGTGCTTCAGTGTCCTTCTGTCATTCTGTCTTTCTTGCTTTTTTCAATTAATCAGGCTTCCATTGAACTCATTTTCTGTCCCCTACTTAGGCTTGTCAGTGATTGTTTTTCTCATTTTGGGTTTCTCATCCTGTCATTCTCTTGTTCTCTTTTTCTGCTTAGTTTATCTCTCAGATCAAAACATGCCATCACGAGCAGCTGAAGGCTCTTTCAAACATCTCTCACACTCCTCTACTTTCTCTTCTTCTCCCCGTCTCTGTTTCCACTTGCGGCACCTCTGTTTTCTTTACTGCACATGCACTGTGACCTTGTGTCCCCTAAACTCCGTACACATCAGTCAATCTCTACTGATTTCATGTACTGAATGTTTGGTTAGGCACCCGGAAGGGGAGGAGAGAGGAGAGGATGGGTGTAGGAGGTATATTCGTTGTATGTAGTGCTCCCGCGTCTTGTAATGGCTGCTCTGATACAGCAGACACCTTGCCCCAAGGACTCTCAAAGAGCTGCAATCAGTGTGGAACGGCACCTCAATCACAGGCTCCTTAAGGAGACCTGACCCATAGCCAAGGTCACAGTGAGAGTAATGGTCATCAGTGCCAGCTCCCCAATGAGCCTTAACTCACTCAGGTCCTCACCCTCCTCAGCCCTCTCCGAGCCCCCCTACTCACACCCGTCTCAGCTTCAGACATTTCTCTTTGTGGCCCCATGGTTGGATCTATATGTTGGAGGAATTAGCCCATATAGAGGTTGCCATTAACTGGTTTATGGACCCTTTTATCTGTCATTGTGTCAATGGCCCTTCATTAACGTGGATCATTGTCTCACATATTTCTCCCACCACAACCAACCGTTCACTCTCCCTGTCTTGTAGTGGAATAGCAAGCAACAGACCATCCTCTTCCTCCAGCTTCCATCTCATTCAATTGCTTTTTTTTAATTTAGTAATCTTCCTCCCACTTACGAAGACAAAAATCCCTTCCCACTTTCTGCAAACCTGCTCTTCCCCACCTTTATCCATCCCTTCACTGCTGCTAAACACAATTCTTTTCTTTCTTTATGGCTGAATTAAAATTCCAGACCTGTGTCTTGCTTCTGTCAAATTAATACCCACTGATTCATCAGCTAATTGACAGATTTCGATTGGGATGACGTGCACCGTATATGATGATGTCACATGCAGAAGATCCTGTTCAATGATTGTCCGACACTGTCAACTTACCTTCTGTTAGGCTATTTTAAGACCATGTCAGGTGCCTCTCCGTCCTCCCATCGTTTCTCGTCCCTTTTCTCACCCTTTTGACACTCTTACAGAGCACACTACCCACATCACTACAGCATTTCCTTTATCACTGCTAACAGGACCAAGCAAGTGTCTGATATATTTCTGCCACCTTCAGTCTGCTGGCCTCTAAAGGAAAAGAGGCTTAAAAATAATGCAGTTTTGGTCTGCTGTGAGAAATTCTGGTTTTTACATGAAGGGCAGGATGGATAAAACATACAAGGACAGAACCCTCAATTACATAAATCATTCTGTGCTTGTGATTTGAAAAAGAGAAAGGCAGTGGGAGAAACTACTGCATTGTGTGACAGCATAACACAAAAAAATGGCTGCAAATGGAGAAAGAGGGAGAGCGGTCGCTATAGAGACGACGAGTCAGGCAACATCACCTCATTAGGAATGACCCACCACACACAAGCAGCGTCATGTGACTAAGGCAGTGCAGACACACTATTCAGTAGCAGATAGGGGACAGTGTGGGGATTGACTGCATACATGCAGAAGACATGCAATGCTAGAGCCACAGAATAGAGAGGTGACTGAGTGATACGGGTGGTCACGAATAGAAATCACTCATTCTGGTGTCAGGAGCTTCGTGGGCCTGATTCAAAGCAGAAAGTAGGACAGAGGGACATGAAGAGCCGTGTCAGGCTAAGCTAGGCTGATATAACAGCCATGCAGACTTGATGTTACCCCGCAGCTCAAGTGACAGTCAGTCACTATAGGATATGCTTCTCTTTTGAGGGCTGTATCAGCAACCTGTAGCCTCTGCAGCCATGTCCTGACAAACTTCTGTCACTCAGTGTCAACTCCATTCAAAGGCTGATAAGACTTTGCTTCCAACAAACGCTATCTGTGGCCCTTGCCAGTTTTTGGTCTCAGTGAAGGATATTCTCTCGGGCAAATGTTTGGGTTGATAAAACTGCCAGTTTGACGCCCGCCTCTTCAACTGTCTGGACAGTGTGTACTGGTGTGCATTGTGTGAGAGTTACTGTGTGTCCTAAGGGTGTATGTCCACATGTATATGTCTGTGCATGGCTCTTTGCTCTGTGTTGTGTTTTTACTCCCATGACTTGATCCCCTTGTCATCTGAAAGGAAGCGGAAACACAATGGGACCCCCCTTTCTTCTCTTTCGTTATTTCTCTCTACTTCTTCTTCTCTGTCAGTATGTCACTCTTTAGCAGAATAACTCCCTCCTAATTCTCATTTCACAGGAAATAACCTATATGCTCTCTTACTCCACTCCTCTAGTTTGCACACACAGAACATCCTTGCATCCTTCTTCGATCCTCCTTCCACTCTCTTATCTCTCTTTCTTTCTATCTGAACTGCATACATGCATGCCTTCATGCGCGAGAGCACACACACACACACACACACACACACACACACACACACACACACACACACACACACACACACACACACACACACACACACACACACACACACACATACACGAACATACAAATACATGTAAGACAGCTACACACACTAATGGGCTGATGACTGCACATCAACATACCATCAAGAGACTCCCTACCCACTCAAGCACACATGCTAACTCTTTAAGCCTATTAAATGTCCAGCCTGGGTGCCATGTCATGCTCTACTCTGCCCCCTGCTGCCTGCATGCTGCACCTTCCAGTAACAGGTGTGGGATTCAATTAGAACAGCATGCTCTCAGCAGTCAGTCCTGAGAGCACTGCCATTACTGTGGACCAAATAAAGGCTTGGGCCACTAGAGCCTTCAGATCCAGTAAAGTTGAAAAAAAATGCCATGAAAACACCACTTTAGAAACAACTACCAACCCCTGGCAGGGGGTGTTCAGATCATCAAAGTTGTACATTAACCATCAGTGCAATGCTGTCACATTAAACACAGCTTTCAGGCAACAACCAGTATTAAACGTCTAAATTTAGCCCCAGGCTGTCAGTGCTCAATTTTAGCTGCATTACCAGTCTGTCAGAAATTACTGCAGGACAATAATGGAAGATATTTGCTGTCATTTTTGGAAAAGTCCTTCTGCTTTTACCATGTTATACCACAGCCTCATATTGACAAGTAGCAGCTGACCTGAACCTGGGAATGGGATTACAGTATATAGATAAGTAGTTGATTATTACAGCAATATTTCCCTATATGTGTGGCAGTAATTGACATGCTAGGCTATGATAGCTACAGTTTGGGGTTTAATCTCTGATAAGGTAAGTTTTGTTAGTTTTTAGGGTAAGACATGTCGTGTTTATATCACCTTGAGGCTTCACTGGGATGATCTTATTGAAAGATTTCCATCCGGACCCAAGCAGAAATTAATCTATTAATCTAATTTTTACATAATCCCTGACGGCTCCTACTTCAGCTGCTCTACCCAGACTTGGATAATGCCTAATCTCAAGATTTACGCCTAACGCTTAATGCTTGATGCCTAATACCTCATTCACACCGTGGTCATAATAGCCTATTTTACGATACTGTACAATAGGATTTGGCTGCTTCTTTCTGCTGCAAACACCCTTCACAGAGAGAGAAAAAGAGAAAGAGTCACAGCAAAGGAGAGGCAGAGAGAGCCAGTAAACAGGAGGGCAGCTGGGAAGGCTGGGGAGTGCAGGTCAGAGTTAATGAAGCCCCCTAGGCAAGTTTTGTGGGGTGTGAATCATGTCTACAGTTTCTATTGTGTGTGTGTTTATGCTGTGCAAGTGGATGTTTGTGTACGTCTACTTGGTCTTTGCATGTACAGCCTGGAGGCCATCGATGAGCCCCTTTGACACTGGCCTCACCCAGCAACCATTTCATTAGAATAAACCAAGGCCTGGTGATTGGCAGCTGGTTGGATTCATATGGGAGACAGAAGACAGAGGAGCATGGAGGAGGAAGGCGAAGGATGACTGTTTATGCCACATTGCTATTGTGATGATGAGCCCAGTGGAATACAGACCGCTGCCAATTTAGGACAGGGCTGGAAAGTTAGGTGCAATAATGAACAGGATCCAGTGGTATTTTTAGGGGTGGGCGTGTAATTAAACTAAACTGTATTTCGAACTGTTTTGCATGCTGTAGGTTGTTGGGCACTCTTCCCTGACTTTAACCTGTATATTACAGTCAATCATGACTAAGTTAGTGATCACTAATCACAGAGACCTCATCCAATTGGGTATTTCAGTTATTGTGCTATGCTAGTGAAATGAAATTGAAACAAACTGTGAAGCACAGTTGAACCAAGTATCCCAAAAAATCAGGAAAGAGTAGTGAATAAAGCACAAAGCAGTGTTAGTTACAGAAGGTGATATGTGATAATTAAAACTGGCCTCTAGTGCTTAGAGATTTTGTTATCAGGTAACATCTGCCAACAGCTTACATTCCAAAGACTGGTGATGATGGTGGCTGATGACTCTACTGTGAAGCTGATAAAATGTTGGCGCAGGTGAACCCATGAAGACGATGTGTTAGGGGGGAGGTGTAACAGTACATGACAGCAGCAGGAATGAGCTAAAAGCAGAGAGAAAAGCATGTTTAGCAAAACTAGGCTATCACTGCAAATGTGCCACTGTGCTATTTACCAGCTGGGAAAATACCCGAAACGTTCAACAAACCCAGACACATGGGAATCAAATCTATGACTTCCATACCGGATTGGTCGAGGCCCGGGTTAACAATGACCACCATCGGTGCTGTTCACCTACAGGGTGCCTGTGGAAATTGGGCTACTGTTGGTCGAAGAAAGAGAGGAGGAAAATGTATTTGTACGAAGAGGGAGAAGAGGAATGCCAAGAGTATAGGACTGAGAGTAGGAACGTTGAATTTTGGAACTATGACAGGAAAAGTTAGAGAGTTGGTTGACATGATGCAGAGGAGGAAGGTAGACATACTGTGTGTCCAGGAGGCCAGGTGGAAAGGTAGCACGGTTAGAAGTTTAGGAGCAGGGTTCAAGTTGTTCTATAATGGTGTAGATAGGAAGAGAAATGGAGTAGGAGTTATCTTGAAGGAGGAGTTTGTTGGGAATGTCCTGGAGGTAAAAAGAGTGTCAGATCGAGTGATGAGTCTGAAGTTAGAAATCGAAGGTGTGATATTCAAAGTTGTTACTGGGTATGCTCCACAGGTAGGATGTGGAGGAGAACGGGAAATTCTGGTTGGACTTTGATGAAGTGATGCAGAGCATACCTAGAAGTGAGAGAGTTGTCATTGGTGCAGACTTCAATGGACATGTTGGTGCGGGAAACAGAGGTAATGGGGAGGTGATAAGCAGGTTTGGTATCCAGGAGAGGAATGCAGAAGGACAGAAGGACAGGTAGACTACATCTTGTGTAGACAGTGTCATCTGAAGATCAGTGACTGCAAAGTAGTGGTAGGCGAGAGTGTAGCCAAACAGCATAGGATGATGGTGTGTAGGATGACTCTGGTGGTGAGAAAGATGAAGAGGGCAAAGGCAGAGCAGAGGACGAAATGGTGGAAGCTGAAAAAGGAAGAGTGTTTCCTGACTTTTAGGAAGGAGTTAAGACAGGCTCTGGGTGGTCAGGAGGTGCTTCTAGATGACTGGACAACTACAGCTAATGTGATCAGGGAGACAGGTAGGAGAGTACTTCGTGTGTCATCTGGAAGGAAAGTAGATAAGGAGACTTGATGGTGGAATGAAGAGGTACAGGAGTGTATACTGAGAAAGAGGTTAGCTAAGAGGAAGTGGGACACTCTACTCAGGAGAGTAGACAGGAGTACAGGGAGATGCAGCGAAAGGTGAAGGTAGAGGTAGCAAAGGCCAAACAAGGGGCTTATGATGACTTGTATGCTAGGTTGGACAGTAAGGAGGGGGAGACTGATCTATACAGGTTGACAAGATAGAGAGACAGAGATGGGAAGGACATGCAGCAGTTAGGGTGATTAAAGCTAGGGATGGATATGTTTTAACAGGTCCCAGTAGTGTGAAGGGAAGAAGGAAAGAGTACTTTGTAGAGTTGATGGACGAGGAAAATGAGAGCAAACAAAGACTAGAAGAGGTGGCTGTTGTGGACCAGAAAATAGCAAAGATTAGTCAGAATGAAGTGAGGAGGACAATGAAGAGAATGAAGAGTACCTGTGGAGGCATGGAAGTGTCTAGGAGAGGTGGCAGTAGAGTTTCTGACTGAGCTGTTCAACAGGATCTTAGATAGTGAGAAGATGCCTAAGGAATGAAGAAGTGTGCTGGTACCCATTTTTACAAACAAGGGAGATGTACAGAGTTGTGGCAACTACAGAGGAATAAAGCTGATGAGCCATACAATGAAGTTATGGGAAAGAGTAGTTGAAGCTGTGGTATTGTATGAGGAAGTCTGGAGTGGCAGAGAATTATGTTAGAGCAGTGCAGGACATGTATGATGACTGTAAGACAGTGGTGAGGTGTGCTGTAGGTGTGATAGAGGAGTTCAAGGTGGAGGTGGGACTGCATCAGGGATCAGCTCTGAGCCCTTTCTTGTTTGCTATGGTAATGGACAGGCTAACAGACGAGGTTAGGCAGGAATCTCCATGGACTATGATGTTTGCAGATGACATTGTGATTTGTAGTGAGAGCAAGGAACAGGTGGAGGAGAAGCTAGAGAGGTGGAGGTTTGTCCTGAAAAGGAGAGGAATGAAGGTTAGCCGCAGTAAGACAGAGTACATGTGTGTGAAAGAGAGGGACCCAAGTGGAAGAGTGAGGTTACAGGGAGAAGAGATCAAGAAAGTGGAGGATTTTAAGTACTTAGGGTCAACAGTCCAGAGCAATGGAGAGTGTGGAAAAGAGATGAAGAAGCATGTACAGGCTGGATGGAATGGGTGGAGACAAGTGTCAGGTGTATTGTGTGATAGAAGAGTTTCAGCTAAAATGAAAGGAAAGGTGTATAAAACTGTGGTGAGACCAGCGATGTTGTTTGGTCTAGAGACAATGTCACTGAGGAAAAGACAGGAGACAGAGCTGGAGGTAGCAGACATGAAGATGCTGAGGTTCTCTTTGGGAGTGACCAGGATGGATAGGATCAGGAATGAGTACATCAGAGGGACAGCACATGTTAGAGATTTTGGAGATAGAGTCAGAGAGGCCAGACTGAGATGGTTTGGACATGTCCAGAGGAGAGATAGTGAATATATTGGTAGAAGGACGCTGAGTTTTGAACTGCCAGGCAGGAGGCCTAGAGGAAGACCAAAGATGAAGTTTATGGATGTAATGAAAGAGGACATGAAGATAGTTGGTGTGAGAGAAGAGGATGCAGAAGACAGGGTTAGATGGAGGCAGCTGTGGTGACCCCTGAAGGAAAACCCAAAAGGAGAAGTTCAACAAACCCAGATTGTGACACCAGAAAAATAAGGATGGGCATATATGAGAGAAGGAATGCTTGGTTGATATGAAAAATAAGTGAAAAACAAAAATAATTACAGACATAAGCATTCAAGGACAGTCCTGACTGCTAGAGCTTAGCTGTTAGCTGCTGAATGTGTTAATTAACCTTATGGTAGTACCAGTAAAAACTGGAGAACTTGAAGAGCTGTGTGCTTCAATGCTTCATCTCAGTGACATTATTTATGATAAATCAGCGATGCAGTTTGTTCAGTCGTGATGGTGAAATTTTCACCATCACATCTGGAAGCTATTCTTGCTGTACTGAGTATACAGGCACTCTATTTTATTTCATCCAGTGGAATCCAACGAAGTTTTAATTTGATCACATTAAATCAGTCCATCATGTGCAGCATAATCTTATTTTATTTAGTTATTTTTTTATGCAAGATTGCTCCAATAAGCAAATTATTCCCTAGAGGCATTACAAATGCAGAAACTATGTTATCATTTTCACTGCCATGGCAACAGATGATTTTAAAACTAGTATTTATACTATTATTTTTGCAGTTGGTCATCCTTTTGGTGGCTGTAGAGCACAGACTTGTTTTCTTTTGTGCTTTAATTCGCCTTGAGGGAGAGTGTTCCTGGCTTTTTTTGTGGGTCACCTACATGCAGAGCCTCTCCATTGCTTTCTACATGCTGCTTATTTCTCTATTTACAGTACCGTTGCATTTCTGAGGCAGTGTCCTACTTTTAGGGAGGTTTCTCCCCCCCTCAATAGCTTTCTGCTCTGATAAAACCTCACCCTTTACAGACTTCATTTTGGAATTGACAGCAATTGCTCTACTGTTGTGTTTCCATAGAAAAAGATGTCATTTGATTGTAAAACGTGAGTTTCCATGGATATTAGTCAAGAAATTAATTGTTCAGCTGTCTAAAAGTGCCAAATTTAATATTTCTCTTTACATTATCTTGCATATTTCAGTCAGCCAAGTTTGTGTTTGCCTTTTGAAAAAGGATTTTGGTTTGCCAATGTAGCTCGACAAGCCTCCTGTAAAGAGTCTGTTGTTCAAAGCACATATACTGAAGTGTTGATCAGACTCCTCTTTGGCTGCCAGTCTCAATCCTTGTTGGACCCCATCAGACAGAGCAGGGAAAATTTTAGGTGGCCCAACATCACAGATCACCAGCCACTACAGTATCAAGAACAACACCATAGGCAATCAAAAGAGAATGCTGGATTTCCAGATGCTCGGAGCAACTCTCCCATTTGTTTAATGTGATCCTCCTCCTCCAGGCACAATATTCACCATACTCTAAGCTGTCACACAACACAGTCACTGTGTGACAGTATAGACATCCACATCCCTACATGTTGTTCATGTTGTACAAATGGAATACTTCTGCCTGTCTGTGCATCCAAGTGTGCTCTATGTCATATGTGTCCAAATGCCCCGCAGCCTCCAATTAGTTCAGAGATGCATTCAATCATGAGGTGGCCAGCAGGTGTCCGCTTATGTCGCCCCTGCAAGCCATAGGGACACAAATATAAACTGGCAGCGCAGTTCTGGGGACTCTGTTGTAGCCTGTAGTGCCTCCAACACTGTGTTGTTGATACTCCTGTGATGTCAAAGCGGTGAGGATCCCAGCAGCTTTCCTCATAGATCACCTGACACACCTGGTGGTCCCAGGGCACTTTGCCAATTTACACCAGTTCCCAATGGATGGCATCGACCTGTCGAAAGCACTCTTGCTTTGTGTGTGTTTGTGTGTGTGTGTGTGTGTGTGTGTGTGTGTGTGTGTGTGTGTGTGTTTGTCCGTGTATGTGTGTGTGTGTGTGTGTGTGTGTGTGTGTGTGTCAGTGTGTGTGTGTGTGTGTGTGTGTGTGTGTGTGTGTCAGTGTGTGTGTGTGTGTGTGTGTATGGATTTTGTGCAAGAGTTCCCATTTGTGTGTGTGTGGGCGTCTGTCTGTCTGTCTGTGTGTGTGGCATGACTAATGTGTGAAGTGCAGTGGCAGTTGCTGAGGAAGGCGAGGCTTGGCTAGCCTCATATCTTTTTGCCTTCTTTTTCTTGGAGACTTTATTCTTGACTGAGAGCCAAATTTGAGGCCTAATAAAACAAGATCCACAATTACTCTGTTACCACCCGGCAGCAAATCGGAGAAGCGGAGCTCTTTAAATTAAAAAAAATACACAATCAAATCAAAAGTAGGCCAAGATAAATTCGATTAGAGACTACATCTAAGTCGTAGCTGCAGCCAGAAATCACCCATTTATCATATCCAGACACCTCCACAAAGCTGCAAATAAATGAGCTTTTATATGTTCCTTCATTTTATATCTGATATTGTACCCCACCTCACTCTCCCATCTCCTCCATTCTCCTCCTTGTCTTTGTCTCCTTTTCAATTCTTAACTTACTTTTATCTACTCACATCTTTCTTCTGTCCGCTCCATGCTTCTCTCCTGTTCTATATTCCATGGTCTTATGCTTTTTCCCATTTCCTCTCTCCCTCCCTTCCCATCTTCACATCTTTCATTTTTGCAATGCTTTCTTTTCATTTTCTGTGTCTTCCTTTTTCCCCCTCTTTTCTTCCTCTCTGCCCCAACACACCTACTCTACGCCAGTCTTTGTGTGTCCGGGGAAACTGCTGCGGGTGCAGGCAGCCAGCTCCCTGCAGGAGGCGGAGCACCAGGCGGGGGCATGGTGTAAGGACCCGCTGCAGTCTGGGGACCGCCTGTACGTCATGCCCTGGACCCCCTATCGCACTGACATGTTGTATGAGTACGCTTCCTGGGAAGACTTCAAACAGAGCCGAGCCACTACCACCTACAAGTGAGGGCACCCCCCACTGTGCTGGTTGATCCAATATCATCTGTTGCTGTATTGATTTATTGGCCTTTAATGTGACTGTAGATGTGTGATAGCATAGTAGCCATGGTAGCATAGCATTGTAGATTTGAATTGACTTCAACTCTAGAATATCTGCACCTTTCATCCCTGTCCTTCTGCCTTAACAGGTTACCCAACAGAGTTGATGGAACAGGGTTTGTGGTGTATGATGGTGCAGTATTTTACAACAAAGAACGCACAAGGAACATTGTCAAGTATGACTTAAGGACACGAATCAAGAGCGGTGAGGCCATCATCACAAATGCAAACTACCACGACACCTCGCCCTATCGCTGGGGAGGAAAATCAGACATTGACCTGGCCGTGGATGAGAACGGTCTGTGGGTGATCTACGCCACCGAGTCCAACAACGGGCGACTGGTGGTCAGCCAGGTGAGAGAGCAGCGCAGCACAGAAGGAGATGAGATACAGATTATAAAGGCAGGAGTGGATTACCTCAAAATCGCATCTGTGTAGTCAGATCGGATGCCACATGATAATGAACTATTGGGATTTGTGCAAAGAAAAATCTCTTTAAAATGTTGGGACTAATTTTCAATCCAATCATATCCAAAAACTAATCTTCTCTGGTAAGATAAATGTTTATCATGTTTTGGATATGTGCACGCAAACAGCCTGATTTTTGGTTTCAAATTCTGGATATTTTGTGACCAATAATATGTCGTCCTTTAGTCATCAACAAGCTGTTTTTATCATTTATATGGAACCTATGCTACACCAATACAAACATATCAAACTGTTCATAAAAAGTCCTGTTATATTGCCCTGCTTCAAATAAACTGAAGCCGCTTTGCATTAAATCCTCTTACAGGTTTTCATGAAGCTTTACGTTTTTGTTAAGAAGTGCTTCTGAATCAACAAGAACATGATAAAAATCACATTGAAACAATTCACCTTTCTGTTACTGAAGAGATGGATAAGTGCAGGTGTATTAACCCCTGAGCTGCCTCTGTACTCCACTCCATTTATTTAGGTGCAGCAAGAATGTTAAATATTAAGCACATTCGGAGATAAAAAAAAAAAAAACAATCACAGAAATCAAATGCAAGCAGACATGCTCCTTTTGTTACAACTAAAGCTGTGAATCTAAAAGAGTTTTTTCCAAAATGAAACTGGCCGACATTATTATATATATCAAGACCTGGCCCAGTACAGCCTTTCCCCTTCTCCCATTAGGTGAACCCTTACACTCTTCGCTTCGAAGGCACCTGGGAGACCAGCTTTGACAAGAGGATGGCGTCCAACGCCTTCATGGCGTGCGGGGTCCTTTACGCAGTGCGGTCAGTCTACCAGGATGATGACAGTGAAGCAGGCGGAGACCTGGTGATGTATGCCTACAATACCAACCGTGCACGAGAGGAGCCTGTCAACATCCCTTTCCCCAACCCCTATCAGTACATTTCCTCCGTGGACTACAACCCCCGAGACAACCAGCTTTATGTGTGGAACAACTACAACGTGCTGCGCTATGCACTAGAGTTTGGACCACCTGACCCCACGACAAGTAAGGACTCATCCCATGGAAAATACACAATATAAGGTGCATGGAACAGCACTGGAGTAGAATTATCCTCAATGATCCTGTAAATTATAATTGTTAGATGTGCTTTTTATTCTACGACGGATTATAAAAAAAATTCTGATATGTTTCTCCAATTTTAGAGATAATTTTGTTCCTAAAATTAATTTTTATTAACCCTGTAAAGGGTAACTTTGAATGAAAATTGCCATAATTCAAGCAGTCCAATCTCGAGTGTGTAATCTTTGTGTTTCTTATCTAACATTTGAGGCCTAAGATACCAGATCCTTGTATTTCCATCCCCAGCCATAGTTAGAGTAAAGAGCTGCCTCTCAGGTATGACTGGTTTAGTACCTCATTTCAACTTATCTGTGTCACGAATAATAAAAATGTCATTCAGAAATGATAAGGGGAAGGATGAAATGGGAGCACCAAGCAGCATTTTGGCATCAATATGAGAGGAAGGTTTGGATGTATTGTATATCTGAGCCACATAAAGCTCAGATTAGGTCCAGAGAGAGTCGAGGCACAGACACACGGGCGGCAGCACTCAAAGAACCGCGAGCTGTTTGATCTGTTGTGATTTTGTACTTGTGATTTGTTGCTTTTATCCTTGCATTAGGTTTGGTTGTTAGTGATGGTGACTTCTCTGATACATTTGATCAATTATTCATTTCCCCCAACTTGTGATGAGGCCTTTTTCTCCATCTCTTCCCCTTGCTTCTCCTAATCTCTCATGGGAGCAGGCTTTGAGATGCTCAAAAAAGTATTTGTCACCCCAATTATTGTCAGGCTAACTTTTGAACTTTTGAGAGACATCCTACGTTCACATGAATGTGTCCTTTTCTCTCTTTATGTATCTCTATTTTTTTTTCTTTTTGCTTTTCCTGCTTGGTTCTGCTGCTCTCTTACAAATCTTCTACACCCTTTTATAACTTTCTTTTTATCTGTCGCTCACTGTGAGTCTCGTTCTGTCACTAACTCTCCTCTTTCTTTTTTGTGCGTTAATCCTTGGTTACTTCAGGTCCTCTGACGACCACCCAAGTGACCACTACTCTGCCAGCCAGACCCTTTACATCCAGCGCCAGCCCGTCTACCGCTCGCCCTCTGGCCCCCACCTCACGCCCAATAGGCTCTATTAACAAGCATCCTGATCTGCGTCCGATAACAGCCACCGTGCCTGTCACTCGCCGGCCACCTCGCCCCCCTGAAGGTCCGGACTCCCACATTTGCGAGGCCAAGCTGGTCCGTGGTGTTCAGTGGCCCACCACACAGAGAGGAGAAACAGTAGAGCGTCCATGTCCCAAAGGATCTCTCGGTGAGGACGTGCACGCATTTTTTACACTTCATATAACAAGCAAAGGGTGTTTTGTATTAAAGTGTACTTACTTACACATTACATCCTCCATGCATGTGTTTGCATGAGGAGATGATCAGCATGTTTGTGCTCTCCCGCTTGTATTTTTCCACTCTTGTTTTGTGCCTGCGTTGTTCCCACCAGCACACAGTCCCTCAGGACTTGCAGATGAAAGCCTGTCCTCCTCAAATGAAAGCTCATCTCCTGCAGAAAACAGAGCTGATTAAAAGTAGCAAATAATGAAATGACAGGCAAGACAACACAGACTTCACCTCTTTTCATGTTAGTTTCTATACATCTAAACATCAGGCATCAAAAAGCTATATTTAGTCAGAGGCAAGAGACAATCCCTCCATCTTCCTCTCCAATGCCTTTCACGGGTTCTCTAGGTCGTCTGCAGAAATAGCAGTAACATTAATTTAGCAGCTGGTTTAACGGCTGCATCTTGGCAGAGCTCTCAGACCCAATCTGTGGTCGATGAAGGAGGGTATGGAGAGAAGCGGGAGGGATGAGAAAAACTCTGTTGGAGAGGTACTGTAGAAAGGGGGTATGAAATGTAACGCCACATCTGCTCTGATCCCTCTACAACTGTGAAACAGCACTGCATTGTCTCTGTCCTCTCTGCTCCTCTGTTCTGCCTTTATCGCTCATTCTCTCCCTCCATGGTTTCGCTTCTCTGCTTTGTCTTTGTGATTTGACATTGGTTATTTGTGTTGGCAGCAGCAGATAGGCCCCCTCTTTGGTTTTATTTCAATGCAATGTCCTTTCTCTGCAGCCTCGTAACTAAACCAAAAAAATAAAAAATCTAACATGAAATGAGGGTTGGAGGAAGGTCATTCCCTTCAAGTGTTTTTGTTTGATGATGAGGAATCATATCTAATGTCTTCCGTGTGTGTGTGTATGTGTGTGTGTGTGTGTGTGTGTGTGTGTGTGTGTGTGTGTGTGTGTGTGTGTAGAGTAAATGCAGATCTACCTTTTAAATCATTACACCCCACATTTTCTCCACTCTACCCCTCCCCCCTTTTTCACCATCTTATCTTCAAACATTTAGTGTTCCACATTTTTAAAATTCATTTCATTTTTCTCAAGTTATAAAAATGAATCTCCCTTTTTTTCTCTAGTCCTCTCTCTCCTCCGCTCTCTCCTCCTTAATTGCAGGCACCTAATGCTTATTATCTCTCCATTACCTCCCTGTCCTCTGTTTCTTCTCCTTCCTCTTGTCTCCAGGCATTGCTTCGTTCCAGTGCTTGGCGGAGCAGGTCATATGGAACCCAAGAGGTCCTGACCTGAGTAACTGCACCTCCCCATGGGTCAACCAGGTGGCCCAGAAGGTGAGGCCTGGAGCTGGACCCGTGGCCGTGGGTCCGTTGCCTCCTTCTGCCCCACTGCTCCCACCAGCCTCCCTGTCCACCTCCACATATTAACATATCTCAAGGCTGGCCTGATTAAAATACAGAATCATTCTAGCCAGCCCTCCATTACAACACATCTGCTTTTGATACTTAATTAACTTTCTTTTTTTCCTAATATACTTTAATTACAGCTAGGTTAAATTATTTTTAAAAATCCAGCTCAAGGCCTCTCAGCTAGCAAACCGCTCTGTTGCTTTTAATTTCTCCATTGTACATTATATACCACATCATACATCTTCAGTAGCTGGACATCTTGGTCTCTAGATGATGCACCATGATTTTAATTTAGATCAATCCTGCTCATATTGCTCTACTCCGTTACAATGCATCCAAAAATAGTGAGAACAATGCCCAATTTTGTCAACAGCTTTCGGAAAAGTTCAGGTAATGCAAATCAAAAGTAAACTGGTTTACACGGCAATGTTTCTGCAGGAAAAAACCCTGAATATTTAGCAATGCATACCCTTGACCAGCTTTTTTGAACCGTATGCATGTGCCTGGAAGGGAGAGGAGCATCATGTTGGAACATTACATCAGTGGAAGAATCCATTATGCGTTCTCCTTTTGGCAAAAATCAATTGCATTTGCAAAGTGGCTGCTAAGGGCGTGATTTGCAATTGCAGCTAGGAGAATAGAAACCTCACAATGTGTTGTACAAGAGCTATCTTTGTTAACAATGCAGTGAGAGGGGCTGATAATGAAGTTTTTTTTCATTACTGAACAAATAGCACGCAAACAGAGCTTTGTGTTTTTATTGAGACAAACTCAACACATGCGGTTTCTGGTCATTTCAGTCTCCATGTAAATGTTTAACGGTTGGGGTTTTCCAAACATTTGAAATGTGCCTCAGCTAATTGAGGCAGATCTGTTTTATTGTCCTGACACCATCATTTGTGTGCGTTCGTGCGCAGATTAAGAGCGGGGAGAACGCTGCCAACATCGCCGGAGAGCTGATGAACCACACTCGAGGTCGCATCCAGGCTGGAGATGTCAGCTCATCCGTGCGACTGATCGAGCAACTGCTGGACATCCTGGATGCCCAGCTGCAGGCCCTGAGGCCCGGGAATAAGGAGTCAGCCGCAAGAAACTACAACAAGGTAGAAGAAGGCGTAAACACACTCTTAAATATACACACAGCAATGTCGAAGTTTAATTCAGGCATTAGAAAAGCACAATAAAGCTAATGCAAATCTAGCCCCCTAGTGCTCATGCAAGGATGAGTGAGTTTTTAATTTACAGGGGTTTTTTGTGTTTAGCTGTTTAATTCCTTTGCTTTGTTTCTTCTTTTTTTCTTTTTCTTTTTTTTTTTTTTGCCTTCCAGCTCCAGAGGCGAGAGCGGACCTGTCGAGCCTACATCCAGGTAGCTTTTTGCTTTTGTCTGCCTGTTTTACATGCCTGTGGAGTAGGTCTGCTCTATGCCTTAGAATAACTGAGGGGAGATAAATCCTTGAGCAGACAAGGTTTGTGGATGATATTCCTTTGGCTCAGTGCTCTGTATTATGATTTATATTGCCTTTAGAATCATTGCTATTCTGTTTTGTGCTGAAGAACAGTATGAGTAACTTTTGGAATAACTCCTGGTAGACAACATGTATAGTATTTAAATGTACGGGTAGTGTTTCCTGGAGCGGGGAGAGATGATTTGCAGTTTTTCTATTTCTCTTGGTGTGCGTATCTTTGAAATAGGGGTTCAGTTAATGCGTGAATCATCTGTCTTTGACATAATCGTAGTGTTGTCGGACTATGCCTGGCTGTATATTATTGGCCGTGGCTTCATTGTGCTCCACAATATGTTAGAATATCTGTGACTCGGAGAAAATGTAATTTGACGATGGTATAAAAGGCAACAGCTTGTGCTACTATACCCTTCTGTGCCTCTTCAATATTTGTGCAATATCTCTAGTTCTGAGAAAGCTGTAATGTAATATCATGAAAAGGCCTTGCGTATGCTTCTCTGTAATGATGAAACGCGGCACTCTGCAGCAGCCTTTTGTGTCTTGACCTGTCTGCAGGATACTATAATCTGACACCATATCCTCTGATCTCTCCTGATGGAAGATGAATGTAAAGGCTGTTGTGTAGAAAATAACTGACCTTAATTTTTACTTACTGCAAGTTTGCTTCTCCACAACCCTATATTCAAGGAATAAACCATACACACCGTCCACTTTGCTCTTCAGTAGCCAAGTGCATTCTGAGGCAAAATCCATTTAGTTAACAGCAATGCTTTTTATTCCACACAGCAGTCAATCCTTCATTTTGAGAAGACCACGCAGGAGAATTACATGATTCATCAAGCAGGCTGCTCCAATAAATTGAGTGGCTGATATAACCATAAAAATTGCCATTAAATGAATTGTAAGTGTGAAATAGAATGGTGATATGTCTGACATAGCACAGCAATAACTGTAGTGAAGAGGAATGTTGACTCTTTTGGAAATTATAATGAAACAGTATTGATATTGAAGTGGTCAACTAATACATTTACACTCAATGCTTTTGTTCAAAAAAAGAGTGATGTTGAGAAATTAACAACACAACTATTAATCACCAAATTACTAATTAACGGCTAATAGAACGGACTGCGAGATACTTTGTCCGTGAACCAGTGTCTGATGATTAGTGATGGATATCTGTGAATCTGCACTTGGAGCACATTCTAATGAATTGTCCCAGATTTACTCTGAACTGTGTACTAAAAGGCACCAATGAATAATAATTAATGTCCTATAATGAATCTCTTATCTTGTGTGCCCTCATGTGCAGTGGAATATCATTCTGAATTCTTTACTTCATGATTACTTATCCATTAGTAACTTTATCTAATGTCTCCTTCGTAAGCGCTGCAAATTAAAAGGGAAATCCTAGTGAACTGAGAAATAGCTGTTAAAGTTGTAAATGAATCAATGATATGAGAGGATTTTAGAAAACTTTTTAAAAAAAACTCTCAAGTTGAGTTTGATTGATATTTATCTGAATATTTACTGTGTTCTGGGTTTTTGGCACCTGGTTGTGAGGCATGCTAGTGATAGCAGTAATTGTAATGAATGCTGCCCCTGCTGCTTGTGCCAGGCGGTGGTCCGGACAGTAGACAATCTGCTGCGTCCTGAGGCCCTGGAGTCGTGGCAGGACATGAATAACACGGAGCAGGCCCACACTGCCACCATGCTGCTGGATGTGCTGGAAAAAGGCGCTTTCCTCCTGGCCAACAACATGTATGGGACTCGATTTGTTGACAGTGAGCCCAGCATTGGTAAGAAAATCATATTAACGATATCTATGATAGATGGGTGATAATTCACAGTTGGGACCAAAGATTACTGAAATTTTAACTCTCCTTTTTAATTTTTTTTATTTTTTAAATTAGTAGCTCAGAAAGCTTCATAATTGTGTTTTCCCACCATCAGACCTGGAGGTGCACGTCCTCAACACAGAGATGGACCTGCAGGACTTGTCCTTCCCGCCCAGCGACACCAGCGACAGCACCATCCAGCTCTCAGCCTCCACTATTAAACAGTACAGTCGCAACGGTCAGCAGCCCGTGCCAAATTTAGCCCTGCCCTAACCCTAAACCCTACCCTAATCCTAAGCATAACCCTAATCCTACCATAACCCTAACCCTACCCTAACTCTAACTCTAACCATACCCTAACCCTGATTTCAACATACTCCCAACCCTGCCCTAACCCTATCTCTAACCATACCCTAACCCTAATCCTACCTTAACCCTATCCTAACCCGAACTCTAACACTAACCCTAACTCTAACTCTACCCTAACTCTAACCATAACCTAACCCTAATCCTACCATAACCCTAACTCTAACCCTAAACCTACCCTAACTCTATCCTTACCCGAACCCTAACCCAAACACCTGAGAAGTTGCCCTCTTGTGTTTCCGTGTGCTTTACAGAATCCATATGTAGGCGACTCAGTTATTAGTTTATGAAATGGGCTAACCAGATTAACAGAAGTGCTGAGACAAATTCTTTTCTTGATGGTTTCTTAACAGCAGTCTTAATAGAATAGTTGGGGAGGCGTGTAGATTACAATCGGTCCCAGTCTAAGAGAGCAATCTCAGCACTCACTCTCTCCTCTCTTCCCCATTCCACTCCGCTGCCTCGTCTCTCCGCCATCTTATCCCCCTTTCTCATCTCTCTTGTTTCTAGCCTCTCTCTCCCCCCCGTCATCTCCCTCTCTCCATCACGCCCCTCCTCCCTCCCTTATCCCGTACCCTTTTCTGTTTTCTGTCTCCGCTCGGCTCTGCAGTGGGAATGAGATTAGAATGATTGAAACAAACGCACATGAAATATTCATATGGAATAATAAGAGATCTGTGAATGCTTGAGGGATGAATGTTCCATTGCCCTCCACATTAAATCTCACACCAGTCAAAATGAAACGGTCCTTACCATCATTCTAACCTTCACTAACTCTCTCTATCTCCCTCTCGTTCCCCCTGTCACTCCCCACCCTCTATTTCTCTGTCTCGCTGCCATTACCATATTTTGCCCTGATTCCTGCATTTTTTTTACTCCCCCTCCTCCCTCCTTAGTGCTTTATTGTTCTTCCTTTTCATTAAACATCTGCTTTCCTTTTCTGATTTGTGTCTCTCCTTCTCTCTACAGGTCAGGTCAAGGTGGTGTTCATTCTGTATAAAAACTTGGGATCCTTCCTGTCCACTGAGAACGCCACGGTGAAGATGGAGGTGGAGGGGCCGAGCCACGAAAGAAAGCGTCTGGCCGTCAACTCCCATGTCATCGCTGCCTCCATCAACAAAGAGTCCAGCAGGGTGTTTCTCACCGAGCCGGTGGTCTTCACACTCAAACATCTACAGGTGCACAAATCCAACCATTATCATGCATACTCTATATTTGGACAAACCCTATCGATAACCTTTCCTTCCCCTTTTGTTTTTTAAATAGCTGGAGAATTATTACACCCCAAACTGCTCCTTCTGGAACTACTCCGAGCGCTCTATGACAGGCCAATGGTCATCGCAGGGCTGCAAGCTCATCGACACCAACAAAACACACACCGTCTGCTCCTGCAGCCACCTCACCAACTTCGCTGTGCTGATGGCTCACCACGAGTCCGACGTGAGTGAACGAGTGAACGAGGGCGTCAGACGCACGGTCAAAATGAAAGCTGCGGTTCTTTTATGCAGACACTTCAGCGCTCAAGCATTAATGCCCACTCACTATCAGTCATGCACACACACACACACGCACACCCACATACACACACACACACACACACACACACACACACCCACACACACACACACATACACACACACACACACACCTGCACTTTAATGTATCATCTCAAGGCTGACAAGCTCTTTGTTTTGAATTTTCCCTTTTCCTTCTTTCACTCTGACATTCAGGGAGGTGCATGCTTGCAAATTCATCTGCTCCTACTCCTAGCTGACATTCACATGAGTTTGATTGTCATGTATTTTTTCAGGATGTCTTTTCTCTTGTCTCTGTACTTAAGCTCATTGAATATATTTACAAATATTAAATAAAAGAATTTTTCTCTTTCTCTTTCCTCCCCCATCTGTTCTGTCTATTTGTGTGTCATTTCTTCTTCCCTCCGCCATTCTGTCTTTTATCTTCACTCCTCATCTCTCTCCGTTTTTTCTTTCTCCACTTGTCTGATGCTGTTATGGCTCTCTCTCTCTCTCTCTCTCACACACACACACACACACACACACACACTGCCTGGATCTCAGTTCCAGGGTCGAATGCATGAACTGATCCTATTTGTGATCACCTGGGTGGGGATTGTCATCTCCCTCGTCTGTCTAGCCATCTGCATCTCGACTTTCTGCTTCCTGCGGGGCCTGCAGACCGACCGCAACACCATCCACAAGAACCTCTGCATCAACCTCTTCATCGCCGAGCTCCTCTTTCTCATCGGTATTGACAAGACTGAGTATCATGTGAGTTCTCAGTCACATTTTAACTAACAATGTCGAGTTCTCACTCACAAATGTGGGAGTTTTTTTTTTTTTTTCTGGTGAAAGGAAATGTACTAAAATTTTACTGTTCTTTTTAAAAATGCTGCAGTACATTGTCTCCTTTAAAACTCAGTGTGCACAGCTGTGACCTTTACAAAAATGAATGACAAAATTGTGTTCGTTTATCCCAACCGGCAGTGACTCTTCTTTCTTTCCTTCTTTCATTTTCATTTTTCCATTCATTCCCTTCTCTTCTTCTCTATACTCCTCACATCTTCAGATTGCCTGTCCCATTTTTGCTGGCCTTCTGCATTTCTTCTTCTTGGCTGCCTTCTCCTGGATGTGCCTGGAGGGTGTGCAGCTCTATCTCATGCTGGTGGAGGTCTTTGAGAGCGAATACTCGCGCAAAAAGTACTACTATTTGTGCGGCTACTGCTTCCCCGCATTGGTGGTTGGCATCTCAGCGGCCATAGACTACAGGAGCTATGGGACCAAGAAAGCGTACGTGTGAAGACAGGCCTTTTTCACCTGCAGATTGAGAAGTTGGATTATGATATTTCCCAAGCTGAACATCTAATATGCTGTGTGAACGGCACTTGCACCTCCCTGTGGACTGGCTTCTCTGAACACACTTAGCCAAAGCCTGATGATTAGCCTTCATAAGATAATCCTCTGAGGGAAATAATATGTGCATGTCTGCCTGCATGTGCGCGCACGTGTCTGATAGTTTTGTTTTTGAGCTCGGTTGTGTGTAACTCTCTTTTTCTTTGTGCCTCTCCAGATGCTGGCTGCGAGTGGATAACTACTTCATCTGGAGCTTCATTGGACCCGTTTCATTTGTTATTATGGTATTAGTTTCACTGCCTGACAGTATATTCCTTTTTTTTGTATTTCTTTACTACAGTCAAATCAAAAATTTCACCACGGTTGTTTTGTATGAAAGTCGTCATTTTTGGAGCAGACTCTATAATTCCCTAAATATTTATTTCATTGTGCTCATCCTCTGTCCTCAGCTCAACCTCATTTTCCTCATGATCACTTTACACAAGATGGTCCGCAACTCTTCAGCACTTAAACCCGACTCCAGTCGCCTAGACAACATTAAGTGAGTTCAGGTTACTTAATAGGAAGCTTATTGAGAAGCCTACACTCATTATAAATACAGTTTTTACAAACAGGATTCAGTAGGAGGGCTGTAAGTCTGTTTTCTGGTCTTCTTCCGTCAGATCATGGGCACTGGGGGCCATCGCCCTGCTGTTTCTGCTGGGCCTGACCTGGGCCTTTGGCCTCTTGTTCATAAATGAGAACACGGTAATTATGGCCTACCTGTTCACCACCTTCAACGCCTTCCAGGGCATGTTCATCTTCATCTTCCACTGCGCTCTGCAGAAAAAGGTAAATGCAAGATGGATTGATAGAAACTACATTTTTCTCCTTCAGATCCTCGGCTGCTCCTCATTGGGTCAGGGACTGAAGTGCTTGTTTTAGGAGTAGCTTTAAAACCCGGTGGTATGATTTTTTTCACAGGTCCATAAGGAGTACAGTAAGTGTCTGCGTCACTCCTACTGCTGCACTCGCACCTCCACCACCAGCTCCCACGGCTCCCTGAAGAACTCGGGCCTGCGTGCCAACAATCGCTACTACAGCGGCGGCCAAGCTCGCCACGCGGCAGCCCACAGACAGGTGCTGGCAGAACAGACCCACACTCATCAAAAGTGTCACACACAAAATACACAATTAAACCTGTTTGTTCTTTCACACATCAGTCAGACCTCCATTAAATTTAATTTGAACAAATGAAAAGTAATTCTGCCTGTCTGGTAAAATATTTTTCTCGTTTTTCTCCACTGGAATGAAACTAAAAATTGATTCATGCAGGTCTCCTGATGCAATCTGACATTTCTAGAATTGTGTCAAAAAGTTGTCAAAATTAAACAAAAAAATAATACAAAATTTAATATACACACACACACACACACACACACAAACAGGCATGCACATATGATTATTTTTTTTCCACGCTAGTGGTGTTTCATTTCCTTTATTTAAAAGGACTGTTGTGGAATTCTGAAGTGCAAAAAAATCAATACCAATGACTTGCAGATTGCGATGCGAATCACTTTAATTTAATTGTATTCTTGATTTAGTTGTCAGCCTCAGTCACATTTCTTTAATTGGCCAATGAAAGAGAACACTCAGCAAACACCAGCATCTTAATACAATTTGTTCTCACTTCAAACAGCCGGTGTGTTCACGTGTAATTTCTGCTTTTATGTTTCTGTCCATTACCAGCTGCCATGTGCTTGCTACAGTAAATGACTCGGTGACAAAACCATCATTTGAAGCTCATTTACTACATACAGATTCAGGCATTGTTAGAGACAGCTGAAAATACTGGGCTTAATGGCACATATTCATAATAAACACATTGATAGTTTTTCCTGTCAGTCAACGGACTTCCAACAATACAAGATGACTCTTCCAGATGACAATCCTATCAGCGGCTACGATCATGTCGCACACATCTCAAGGTTATGATGTGTGATAACGTGACATAAGTGTGTTTTTCTTTACCCAATGCTATCTGTTCTTCTGGCATGTTTCTCTTGTTCCTCATGGATTAGAGGAAGCCACACAGTTTTGATTACAGCACCCCCACATAGTCTGCCATTGCCTTTCTAAATTTAACTTGTCTGTAACTCATTTGGCTGTGCTCCCTCTTCCAGAGTCGGATCCGCAGGATGTGGAATGACACGGTGCGGAAGCAGACGGAATCTTCTTTCATGGCGGGGGATATCAATAGCACTCCAACGCTCAACCGTGGTGAGGCCTCCCTCCGTCACTTCTTTGCTTCACTGAATTTAGTTAAGCACACTCTAATGCACACAGACGCATGCTGGGATTTACACAAATGAACAAAACGATGAATATGAGTACATATGGTCATGTTCAGAGAAAAATAAAAGATGGATACTCAGAAAAAGTTCCCAGCGGCAGCTTATTTTTGATGGTATGCATTCATGTTCTCTCTTACACATTTCCCATTTAACTCCTGTTATTGTAATAATGTAGATTTCTAATTTAGTGTTTGTAGTTACTGATACAAATTCACCTCATAGATTATGAAAGCTGCTTCTATCCAGTGATGAAAGTTTAAGTAAAATTACAAATATCACAACATCTAAACTAAATTTTCAAAGTCAAATTCCATGTTCAAAGCAAAAACAACTTAAAGCTCCTCATTATTCACAACGGCCCAACTAAGAATAAAATATAATAAAACAGTCTCTGTCATTTAATTCATGGTAAAGCCGAGGTAAATGCAATTTACATTGGTAAGAATAATTCATAATAAAGCGTCATAATTTAATATTTTTTTATGTTTGATATTATTAGTCTAAATAAAAATAGTAAACATAATAAAAATAGAATAAAACTAAATGGCTCCCAAATCGAAATTATTTGTCCGCTCTAGTGTTAGTTTTTGTTGTTGATCACATGCATAGTATATATGTGTACAGGACCGATACACACACACACACACACTCACACACACACACACACACACACACACACACACACACACACACACACACACACACACACACACACATGCAGGGTACCTGTCATGGTGCGCCCCCAATTAGCAACTTATAAAGTGGGCGCTGCCTTGCTCAGGGGCACCTCGGCAGTGCTCAGGAGGTGAACTGGTATCTCTCCACTGCCACTTCACACTCCATTTTTTACACGTGTTATTTTATTGTATGTGTTGTGATGCCATTCTTTATTACAGCAGCCATTAACTGAGTTAACCTCAGTGTGAACTCATCTATTATTGTCGGTATTCTTCACACTTTAACACCAAGAGTCTTTGAATGCAGTGACACACACACCCTGTTTGTTCACAGGTTTAATTTACAATTAATTGAAGAATTTCAAATACGTAAAAAAACATGTCATCCATCACTATTGCAGCCATCGGTGAAGATGTGCATGTGTCTGGTCTGATGGGTCACTTGTCGAGCTTTCCCTCTGGTTGGAGCAGCCACCAGGCTGGGGGGGGAGGGGGTGCGCACAGTGGCTCATTCCATGTCACCCTGTCAAATCAAGCAACTGTGCTATGAAGCTTTTATTTCCTGTGCTTCTCAGAAAAGTTGGCAGAAAGTGAAAGACAAAGGGGAGCACAAAAGACGGGGCGGGGGGGGGGGGGACAATGAGTGTTGCTATCATGTTGGAGTAATTAAAGAGGACGAATGTGGTGAAGAGATGCTGTGTTGTTATCGCTGGCATCTCAGCTCTCTTTGATTTCACCACTTCACTTCTTATTGAACCACAATCTCTACTTGACAATAAAAAGTGTCCAGAAGAGGTGTCTGTCTCTCTCTTTCCCTCTCTCTTTCTCATAGCATCAGCCTTTATATGAAAAGCAAAACAAGGAGTGGTGAACCGGTTTTTACAAACCAAGAGTTTTATAGATTGAAAAAACTAAGGAAAAAAGTAAAAGACATGATTGTAGAAGAGATGATTGTGGAGAAAAGATAAATTTTTTTTCTTCTTAATTTTGTCTGTTTTTGTTTAGTTTTTGATTAATGTTAAAAGGTTAGATGTTTCTTTGTTCATAAAACACACAGTATTATCGAAAATCCTCTTTACGTGAATCTCTTTTGGATTTTGTATCAACATGATTATTTTGTAATTTGACATTTATGAATAAATGTGATGTTAAAAATCAGAAAATCAAATATCTCTCTCCCTCTCCCTCCCTCTCTCTCTCTCTCTCTCTCTCTCTCTCTCACACACACACACACACACACACACACACACACACACACACACACACACACACACACACACACACACACACACACACACACACACACACACACACCAAAGTCTCCCATGATTCTCCTTGCCCTACTTTCTCTTCAAATTTAAAGCTAGGTTCCTTTAATTTCCAACAGGATATTCCTATAAGTCACACACAGAGAACCCCCCCCCCCCAACTAATTTAGCTTTTTTTTTTTTAAACTCTGGAGTGAGAAACTGAGAAAGTGTGATTTGTCAAGACTCGACAAAATGAACCAGAGAATGGAGAGAGAGGCTTGTGTGGTACAGCAGAAAGATGGACAGGGGAAGTGTTGGGAAAATGACAAATAAATAGCTCCGTGTGAGCGCTTTTTTTAAAAAATTCCTTGCTCCCTTGCTGTGTGATGAACAGTAGGCATGAGACCTGAAGGTTGCACTTTGCCTTGGACTACTCTCTGTCATGCTGTCCTATTTTTAATTTCATGGCATTTCTGTTTGAGGTGCCTCAGGCTGGAGCCATACATGGGCATTATACAACATTTTCAGTGCACCATTTCTTTGAATTATATTTGTCTTGTAGTGGCATTCACATTTCAGTAGAAAATTAACTGTGTTTCAATGGTTGCACCCCTAGACTACATAATGGCATGCATTACTGTTCTACCCCATCTGACTACATTGTCAGGAGCCAAAGGGGAAAAAAAACAACAAATGGCAATGCTTCAAACAGCACCTCTACCCTGCAATTGCATTTTTACTCAAAGGTTACAATCAGCAGCCATAAACATTGAGGAGAACACTGTGAAATGCATTACTCCATAAAGCAGTGGTGTGACAAAAAAAATAGCCCCATCTGAATAAACAGCAAACATTTTCTTGATTCCAGATGTTATTAGCCCGCCAAGTTTGGAAAGGTGAATTTTAAAATGCTACACCTATTCTGAAAAATGTTCCTGTCGTGCTTGCTTTGCATATATTGGAGCCTGTTCTTTGATTTTATTCATTTTCTAAATGGCTGTTTCCACAGCAACCATGGGTAACCACCTTCTGACAAACCCCGTGCTGCAGACCCGGACCGGCACCTCTCCCTACAACACTCTGCTGGCTGAGAGCTTCACCCCGCCTTCGCCCGGCGTCTTCAACTCTACCGGTTAGCTCCTCGTAAACGCTCTGTGTGCGTGTGCGTGTGCGTGTGTGTGTGTGTGTGTGTGTGTGTGTGTGTGTGTGTGTGTGTGTGTGTGTGTGTGTGTGTGTGCAGTCTAGTCAGCATGTGTGTGTCAGCGGCATGCAGTCAGCTTGCTCTCCTGCAGTATACATGCTTACTTCTGCATTTGACTACTTGCACGTGTGTGTGTGTGCGTGTGTGTGTGTGTGTGTGTGTGTGTGTGTGTGTGTGTGTGTGTGTGTGTGTGCATGTGTGTGTGTGTGTGTTTGTGTGTGGCTTTTTCATAGTATGAAGCTGTCAAACAGATCCACTAGCCTGAGCAGAATGGAGCTGAGCAGTGCCTACAGCCTCACCAGCCATCTGGTCTGATCTTGAATCTTCGTGAGAACAGCCACAAATTGATTAGAAGTTTAGCTACAGCTGTGACTGCCAGATTATTCCAAGATAGTTTTCCTGTTGCCAGACAGTCCTCGTCTGAAATCATGGTCGTCGCAGAAAGGGATCAGACAACTTGTTGGCCGTGAGAAGTCCATCTGTGTGTCCATTGGTCAGCTGTACCTGTGTCTGTGTGTGTGTGTGTGTGTGCGTTTTAGCACACTGCTGCATCCTCACACCCTTCTTTGCATGTCTGCTGAATAAGACCTGTTGTACTGGTATTCACTTTGAATGTGTGCGGCAGGTCGCTGGTTGATTGCGCACGCTCAAGAGTCTTTGGCCCAGTGTCTGAGAAATGAAATTTAAGTCGCTATTTCTATTAAATATTTTAAAACCTCTCTGCACAATACGTCAGGCCTGATGGGCCAGGGGCCTGGCAGCCAAGACATTTTTAGAAGAGAGTGGGAGAGGAAGTAGGGAGAGTACTTCATTAGAATGTCTAATCACCCACACCACCACTGAACAGAAGAGTTACTACACATTAAATTAAAAAAACCAACACACTTTTTAGGGCGCTGTAGCTTTCGCTTCTGGTTTTGTGACAGCAGTTTGGGAGAAAGTTGTAAAAGTTGAGGTTGTAAAATAAACATTAGTGTTACAGTGCAGGGGTTTTGCATGAGTGATGCTCATATCTAGGTATCCTTGAGGATAGAGAGTGAATATCAAAAGCGCTTTCTGCGAATTAAAAGTAAATGAGGAGACAAGATGCCAGACACGCAGAAGTACATCCACATAAATCTGAGTTAATATGATGGGAGTGTGTTGGGAAGGGTCTAAAGGTCGGGTCCAAGCAAAGTGAAAAGAGACCTGTGGATATTTATATTTTCTAGAAATGATTTGCTTTGTTTCGAGACAAATCAACTGACTGTTGCATTCTTAGAGAGCATTTCCTGACTAGTGTGTCTCGTTTTATTCACTCCACATGACTTTCTCTGGTTTGCGCAGGAACGTTTCGTGACCCAAGTAAGTGTAACTGCCTTCATGACCTCACTGTACATTTTACTACTTGAAACATCTGATAGTATTCTCTTTCTGACATTGAGTCTGTATAATAATAATGATAATGGTCAAACCCTCTGTTGTCTGTCTCCCCTCTATGTTTGGGTCCAGAGAGCACGCTGTCCAAGGCCCGCGACCCCTGTGGGATGGAAACCTTGCCCTTGAATGGTAACTTCAACAACAGCTACTCCTTGCGCAGTGGCCCAGGGGGTGGAGGTGGAGGCAGTTGTGACTTCCTCAGTGGTGGGGGCGTAGAGAGCCCCCCGCCTATCTTCAATCCTCGCAGCTCGGAAACCTTGGGCGGAGGAGGCATCAGGCGAAACCTCTCTGACGCTGCGGCCTTTGAGAAGATGATCATCTCTGAGCTGGTGCACAACAACCTGAGAGGTGGCGTCGGAGGAGGAAGTGGAGCAGGTGGAGGCGATGTAGGGGACAGGGTGTGTGGCAGCCTGGCCAGGGGACACCCTCTCAGCGGGGTTGGTCGGGGGACACTGGGGGCCGGGCCAGAGCCGTCTATAAGCTTGGATGAAGACGAGGACTATCTAAGAGAGGGGCGACAGCGAACCCCGCAGGATGTGGAGCTCCTTTATAAAGCCCTGGAGGAGCCGTTGCTGTTGCAGCGGGCGCAGTCGGTCCTCTACCAAAGCGACCTGGAGGAGTCGGAGAGTTACACAGCTGACCTCACCGAGAGTCTCGGCCATAGCGGACACAGTGGGCAGAGCGCTGGGGGGCAGGGGACCAACGGCGCGCCAGACTCCCCCGCCCGTGACTCCCTGTACACTAGCATCACCAACCTACGAGACTCTCCTTACCCCGACAGCAGTCCCGAGCCCCTGGAGGTGGTGCCCCGATCAGCCCAGCCCCCCGAGGAGCTGTACTACAGCTCAGGGAGGCCTGCCCTGGCCTCTCGTGGGGCCCACATGCAGACCTTCTACCAGGCCCCACCTCGGAGACCGAGTGGGGAGGGACACCAAGCTCAGGAGCCCCCCCACAGCGAGGGAGACGGACAGATGCAGCTGGTCACCAGCCTGTGACTGGTGCCCAGTGAGAATTAACGTGATGGTCAGAGCCGCCTCCAGCCTGCCTCGTTCTTGAGTCTCTCCACTTTCTGCTTCTTTGGTTGCCTTTCTTTCTCTTGACGTTTATTTAACTAACAGATGAGCAAACAGAGTGACCTTCAGGGGGAATTGTGGACCTGCAGAAGCAGCCTTGATGTTTGACCCTCCTTCATCTAATGGTGATGAGTGATGGGTGTTGTTCTGCAGAGCATTCGTCGGCTCTTTCCAACCTCAGTCCTCCCCAGTTCCCTTGGTACCCTAAGGCCAACTCCAGCACTCTGAATGTACCGATACACCCCCTTTACCTTCCAATATTTCAAAACTTTAAAACTTTGTTAAAGTTTTTTTTTTTAATCTAATTTCTCTTCAGACCTGCCTCTGGAGATGGGAATATCATTTTATATTTTATCTCATTTCCTTTTCCTACCATCTATAGGTCTCTTTTCAGCTGTCTTTTGATAGGAGTAGTTAGTTGTGAAGACAGAGAGTATAGTACGCTATTACAACCTAAAAACGTCTCACAGAAAGCTCTTCATCGTTGCCAAAAATATCTTTTATTGAGCCAGAACTGAAACTAGAACATTCTCAAACCAAACACACACACAGACACACACATACGGACACACGCACACACACACTCATCTAGAAGTGCTCATTACTGAACATCAGAAGTTAAATCGTGCTCCAGCTAAGTAAAATGGAGCAAGAGCTTTTGTCCCAAGCAGGCAGTGGGAGCTTTTTTCAGTGTAGTTGCCTTCATTTTCGCTTGTTGTGAATCGAGGACTATGTACAGAAGTGGAATCGAGACAGAGACGGAGACTGATGATGAGGCTCTGGATCACCTCCTTCAGAGCAGGAGAACCTCCATCCATGAGACTGGCCAGTCCTCTCCACCATTCTACCTGAGATTTTTTTGTTTTTTTGCTTTTGGCATTTGAAAATTTAAATGACTGCCTTGCTGTTGTTATTAAGAGAGTATTCAATTTGTTGACTTGGGTCTGCATCCTCTGGGGGGGGCAGTAAAAGCGGACTGGTGTTGCCCCCCTCAATCCCTGTACTTTGCTGTTAGAGCCTAGCCAGTTGAAGTGGACTTGTTTCCCTTGTGTGGCTGTGACAAGCGAGACTGTGAACATTGCGAGCGCACTGGTCGACCAATTGGTGTAAGCGTGTATATATGAACCACACATGAATCTACTTTATTCCTACTATGTAAATAGAGACACCAGATGAGCAAAAGCAACAAAAAGTAACAAATACCATGAAAAATGATCTTGTTGTACTGAAACCAACCGACAAAACAACAAATAAAATGTTTTGGACTTTGTGACCTGAATGATAAACTGTCTCTATCTCCATGTTGCTGTATTTCACGCTCTCTCCTTCTAGTGCCCCACCCTGTGGCATTCAGCTAAAGGTCCCGATAGATCCAAAGCAGAATGACAGACAGAAAATTAATTTAGTATACAGTGCGCCTTTGTCCATTAACAATTGCGACTTCACCTCGTCGCAGATTTTTAGTAGACAGTCACGTGATACCATACGCGCATTCTATTGGATGACGGCATCCGGACGTGCGTTCCGTTCCGTCTGTCTCAGACTTTTGTGAGTCACAAAAGTGCTTTAAACAGTCTATCAGAGTGTGTGAAAAGGTAACACAGATAGAAGGTGGTTTAATATCAGTATGGAGAGGGTTCAGAAATGTTAAAATTACCGTAAATAATAAGAGAAATAGATCGCGGTCTTGAGTGCGGACTAGATGAAATTTGTAAAAAGAGACCAAAAAAATGTTGTTACATGTCATTACATGTAGTAACTTGTCCTTAGCCTGTTGTTACATGTCGTTACATGTCATTAACATGTCGTTACATGTTGGTAATACCAAATAACAACTGTCTTTTTACGGCTCACAGCCACATTATCTGTTTAATGACGGTTCACACAGATCCCATCATTCTAACAACATGGTTTGATCATGTTTCATTGTGTTATGAGAGCATTGCATTCTGTTATTCCTTACAATTTTATTTTGTGCGCATGAGTATGTTTGGTTAATATATACTTCAATTGTGTCCCGTGTGTGTTTGTGTATGCGTGTGCATGCGTATGTATTACTTTTGAGAAACTATTTGGTGGGGATGTGACTTGAATACACATCAGACATGGACGACACTCATTTCAGAGCGCTGCTGTTATTCCTCTGCCATCTGGAAGCTGTTCCTGCTGCGCCGTTCAGGTGTGAGGAGGACAGGAGAAATCAGATCAACTCGGGGGACGTGTGATAACTACATGCCATGAAAATAATGTGAAGGGTCGGACGATTTGGTGCAACATGTTTCCAATATGCCACCTTATGCGTGTGATACATTTTAAAAATGTTCTGTCAACAGAGGCTCCTTTCATCCATCTCAAATCTGTTTGACCTTTGAAAAAAAAAAAACCCTGAGCACTTGCCTTCGTCCATGCTACATTTTTAGCAGTTTATTATGGTTTATTTATCCATTTTTATGTATATTCTTGGAATATTTATCGATTTTGATTTATTCATGGCTTTGGATCTATTTTTTGCTTTTGACTGTCACCGTCGTAAAAACCTGCGCTCGGTGAAAGAGTGTGATGTGTGGATGGGACGTGATCAGAAAATGAATGCACCCACTGCAGTGTGACATTTGGCTAGGGCCTGACTGTCCCACTTCTGAGAGAACCCAAAGGACAGCTTTTAGCTGAGGCTCCTGGGGCTGCAAAGGAGGGAGGGAGGGTTAAAGACAAAAACAGGGGAGGGATTTTGAGGATAGCAAGGATTCATTTATTGCTGTTTCTGAAATCGCTTGTGTAAGTAACACTATACGGGCCGTGGAGCATGAGGAGGTTTGACAAGAGAACCGTAATATCACCAACTTGAGCAATACAGTTTTAACAGTAGACGACTTACACCCTGACAGCAGTCTGTGTTTACACATGAAAAGACAATATGTGCATTTCTTCTACTCCTTTGCGATGCTGGTGAGGGTGTGAGGCACAGATGGTCGACTGAGGATAACTGAATGTATTTTAACAAGCAGACATGAGGATAAAACAGTTCACTCCAGGGTGGCAATGTTAATGTGAAACACAACACAGCCATGATGATCTTTATCCTCATTATTATCATCATTAACTCCATCCCACCCTTATTTTATTTGATCTAATGTGCTGATGCTGGTCTCTATTGCTGAGGTGGGACGCGCCCACCCCAGGGACAGCTGTGCTATTTAGACAGACACCCCTCCTGAGAGGGGAAACGGGCGTCATCTCGGGTCTCGTTCTTTTATTCCACCTCTTCCCTGCTCCTTTCCTCTTCTTCGCTCTCCCCCACATTTTAATATCAATCTCAATGGACTTCATTAGTGTAGCACTTCTTTGAGAGTGTTAATTTATTTTGTCAAAACCTTTGTTTATCCCAGATTAATATCCCAATAAACAGAGGAGTGCTGTACTGTGTTAAATGATTGTGATTATACAGTGGAGAGTCCATTCTGTCGGACGGGGGCTTTCCACTGCTGATTGCCATAATAACACTGCGGCTACTAATTTCGCTGCATGAACTCACTATCGCTCTCATCCCTGATCTTTTTTCCCCGTCTCTGCGTAAGAAGCTGTTGATCCCATTCCATGCCTCTGGCAGGTTTGTCTTACAGAGTGTGTGCTCCAGAGGTTAGGTGGGAAGGTGGGATGCTCAACCCTGGCCATAGTACTGTCTCGCCCCTGCAGCTGAGTGTCGGCAGACTGAGCTGTGGTGTTACTCAGTCTATCATCAGGCAACAGAGGTCCCAGCAGGCCTACATTTACTCACAGTGGACCTTTTCAAGTGCACTTTTTATTTTCTTACCAATTCTGTGGAGAGGAGATGGTGTGTGTGTGTGTGTGTGTGTGTGTGTGTGTGTGTGTGTGTGTGTGTGTGTGTGTGTGTGTGTGTGTGTGTGTGTGTGTGTGTGTGTGTTTGCGTGTGTGCGTATCTGTCAGGGGGTTACTGGTGTGTGAGAAGCAGAGGGCCAGGGGGTCATTATGTCTGCAAAGATGGCCCCAAAAGGGGCCGGAGCAGGGACAGCATCAGCAGACATGTCACAGATTTTTACCCACAGGCGGCGAGACAGAGGAGACGTCTGGTGTGTGTGTGTGTGTGTGTGTGTGTGTGTGTGTGTGTGTGTGTGTGTGTGTGTGTGTGTGTGTGTGTGTGTGTGTGTGTGTGTGTGTGTGCTGGGGGCGGGCATGAGGCTGCAGGTTTGAGCTGGAGATAAGGGGATGGATGTGCTTCTTTGTTTCAGAAGGCTTTCTGCTTGTGGTTCACAGTCCGGCTGTTATCGCTTTATTGTTGAAATTGATCAGGCTGACAAGCCAGATCTGAAGTTCGTGCGTAGAACAAAATAAATCTGCCTGCGAGGGAAGAAGGATGATGTGATTGTTGCTGGGTCTAATGGATGCTTCCTTATAAATGTGAAATTAATCCACCGCCTCATCAACCGAGCACATCAAGAGCGATGTGATGTTCCTCCACAGATTTTTAAAAAGTAATTGATAACAAATATAGAGTAGCGATATTTTATTAATGACCTGTTATTACATGTCCCACAACTGCTTTACGTTTCTTTTAGATCAATGCAGAACGTGGAGTAAACACAGTGATGGGAGCTGTACTGTTTCTCTTTGTGTTTAATGAACCTCCAGCCATTCAGATCATCTTTACAGGTTGATGCTAAACCTGTGAGGCTCATTTTTGACGCATCTAAACGTATAAATAGAAATCTTCAGCCAGGTTGGGTAGTTTTATACGCTAAAATGGACATAGTCTCAGTTCTGCTGTCTGCTACGTATACCTGTAGGAATGGTTTCAATTGGCTTTGCTCCCTCGATCGTCTAGGAGACGGATTAGGAAATGATGCCTCAAATGTCTTTGTCCATCAGAATAGCTCTAGCTGCGCCGGCTGTGACTATAAGAGTCAGACTGAATTCATCATCTTAGTGGAGTAGAACCTGGTCAGAACTGAACACATCATAAATACTCAGGCGGTTACCGGACCAGAGTACTGATCCGGTCTCCAGATCATTTCCAGAGCTTTCTATGAAATGCATAATTTATTGTGTTTTGTAAACTGAGGATAACTTAATATCTGCTTTCTGTTGGCAGTGGGTAGCGCTGTCCCCTCACAGGAAGAAGGTTCTGGGTTTGATTCCATTCTGCACAGAGTTTGTATGTTCTCCCCGTGTCAGAGTGGGTTCTCTCCGAGTTCTCCGGCTTAGACCCACCTCTATAAGCAATGGCACTTCAGGTGATATGCTGGCAGCGCATCTGGGGTGTACCCCTCCTTTCACCCGAAGCTAACTGGGATAGGCTCCAGCACACCTGTGACCTGCAAGGCGGAAAATCAGTTGAATACGAGATGATTGCGGTCGCCTCGTCTTCAAGAAGATGGATGAATGTTTCCCAAGACAAATGATCTTCATTTTCTGATTTCTTCTCCTGCTTGTTGCTTTGGCAGCTGTCTGGGCTAAAAAGGACAATTTTCTGCCACTGCTTGAGACTTTGCAGGTCAGTGCAACATTGTATCACCACTTATGAATAGAAAAAAATACATGCTATTCATGATTTCTCTGGGAAGATGTTGAAGTGCCTCAGCAGGATGTGTGTGTGTGCTTCTGCATGCACCAGTGTGATAAAAGCACGTCAGAATACAGACATCATTATTAAGATGTGGCATATGCACATAAACATCAGAATATCTGGAATGTTTTATTCATAGATGATCTTCAGGTTATGACAGCATTACGCTTCTCATCTATGTAACACGGGAAGCAAGAAAATGAAGCAAACGCAGCAACACAGCCCCCTCCTGAGTCAGATCTCCGTCGAACCACATGACCTGATGGGTGGGATGATAGTCAAACATTGGTCCATAAGGAAAGATAGCAAAGAGTTGTATTAAAAACAAAAGGAAACTGTCAGTTTAGACAAGAGCATCAACGCTGTGGGTGTCTGGCCTGGTGAGAGCTTCATGCACGACTGATCCTGAACTAATCTGGAAGAAGCAGGGCTTGATTCTGCAGCGTTGACCCTAAGTCAGCATCATTATAAGCAGCAGCAGCAATGCATCTAATATGTATCTTTATGTACTTGCAGCGCTGTGGGTTTACTTCCTCAGAGGGGCTCGGCTTTATAACGCATCAGACTGGGTTAATTAATCATAAGGTGTGTTGCGGTCACTGAAAGCAGACTACTGAATTTTGAATGCATATTCTTGGCTTGCATCTGTCTGTTTACCCACAACAGTACAACAGTGGTACGCTCCAGGGTGAGTTTAGACCAGGAGGAGGTAACTCATCTTAGTGGCTGGGTAATTGCAGCTCATCCAACCTAAAGCTTTGCTATCCCTGCCGTGGTGTGATCAGCGCTGACCTCCAATTGAGTTCCTTTACTGCACGTAATACCATTCAAGTGTGATCGGTAACTAATTAGCTGATATCTAATTATTAAGTGCATCAGAGCATACAGAAAGAGTTCATAATTAAAGCCTGTCCCATGTCTCCCTGTTTCCTATACATGCTGGACATGTATGATAATGTGAGATGGAGCTCCACCTACTCATCCACCCATCTGTTAATCCCTGATTCACTCGTGGCCCCTCAGTGTAACTCCCTGAGAGAGTGGGTTCTGAGGTTCATGGACATTTTTACATCCTAACATACAAACATTGTGAATAAAGCCTCTAACCATACACACACGCCGGTGCTCCGTCCGTCTCAGACGTGCAAAAATTTGTTGGAGATCATTACACTTTTGGGAAGAAAAAAGCCTAAATAGAACAAATACTCCCAATATTCCTCTGCTGGAGAAGAAGACAGATGTAATAAAGTCAGCTTGCACCCCTGTGTGTTTGTGTGTAGCTGTAATTACTACCATACATCAAGCCACAGGGGATACAAATCTTTTAACACTTTAATTACTTAGTGATGTGTACTTGCTGTCTCTTTATTGGCTAATTAATAAATCAGTGTGCCATACTAGAAAACAGAAATCAACCCAAACATATTCAGACTGCACCGAAGAAATGTAGAACAGCTGAGCTGCAGTTCTGGGGGCTTTGATTTACTGAAACAAAATCATTTTTAGTCTCACACCATGTTTTGTCATAGAAAAACAGTGCATACAAATTAGATATATTTTGTATGTGATTACAACTGGGAAGATATTCTGAAGCTGTTGAAATCTAGAATAAATATGCATTGATTATGTTTGACTCGCTTTACTAAAGTAATAAGAGAAAAATTATGTTTATGAAACCGAATGTTGTTCAAATCACAACTTTTTACTGCCCCCTTGTGGAATTATGTTGCCACTCCAGGTGCAATGCTTATTTAAAAAGAAATATGATAGGATAGTATGTATATAAATGTACAGATTTTTTAGTTTTAGTAACCTTCCTAATAAACAAAAATACAAAAATCAAAGTAATGCTTGCAAGACCAATCCTCCCTGGCCAAGGTAAAAAGCACACTGACAAGCCACCCATTACCAAAAAGCTTACCTACGCATGATTTGATGATGAGAAGCTTTGTTAATGTCGGAGCTGCTTATTTCCCCACAGAAAAACAAAGAATGTTAATGAATCTCCTCGGACAAATCTCATTCATTACCTGTCGGGTTAAAGGGACACATCACTTAAATCTTGGACTACAGGCTCCGGCAAAAAGAAAACACTTCTGCTTACATTTCAGACAGCTTGCTTCCATCATTACTCAAGTTGCGGTCCAGACTGAAGACGCTCCCCATCAGCCAGCAGAATCAATACTATGGAGACAAAAGTAATATTTAGAATATTTCAGTCTGGACTTCCAAATGTGTTTTTTTTATATGGTGAACATGCAACATTACAGGTTCTCATATGTCAGGGTCGAATGATACTTCATTGTACAGTTACATAGGATTTAGTAATTGAAAATATAAATTCATTTACACAGTCTCAAAGGAGCAGTACCATGTGAAATGTGAGTTATGTGAAAAGTAAGATTGACCCAGTTTTTCCTCTCTTGTTTCTGCCTGGGAAACCCATGTGCAAGTCTGGAGGTGTCTTTATAAACTGTGGGAAAAAGCTGCACAATAGCTGTGTACATACATTTGTATTAATTTCTATTAACATTTACTGTTAATAGAAAAAAACGGACTCTTTCCCTTTTTTTTTAAAATAAAAACTTAACAGCAGGAGAGACTGTCATTTCAGCAAAACCAAGTTGAACATTTTCCCCAATTAGAATTCTCTAAAATGAGTTATTTTTTACTTATCTGTCTGCTGCAGGATAACTATCTAGAGACAGCGTGTTGTTCTGAATTTTTATGTCTGTGTGAGCATCAGTTATTCCACCATCAAGTTATTCTACATTTTAATCTCCGCCAAGGAAGGCATGTTTTCATCAGGGTTGTCTTTGTTTGTTTTTTGTCGGTCTGTCTGTTAATAAGATAACAGAAAAGCTGATTTGCAGGTTCTGTGAAACTCGGCTGCAGGGTTGAGCATGTGACGGGGAAAATTAGATTCTGAAGGGGATCTGGAGAGGTGGAGGAGAAGAGGAGGTTCCACAACGTTCTTATTTCCATATTAATACGGCCTTTTTGTGATTTTCCATCTATTACAGAATCTGCTTTCCACTGTGGATGGAACTTTATAGAGGGGTTGGGCATGGAACAAACAAACATTTTGGAGTGGGTCCAGATAAAGGGGCGTCACCAGAGAGACATTTTTGCGGGTTTTTAATATACACATAAACTATGTGATGTATTACCATAAAACTGAGTGAGGAGGGGGTGAGCCACGCACTGTGGAAGACGTCATTAAAATTTTGGAGTGGATTTAAATGAAGGTTCAATCCATGTAACAGTGAATTTGATTCAAAATACTAGAGATGTAGTTTGAGGGAGGGTGATGAAGATGCACACAATGGACTTTCCAAAAAGCACCTCTAAAATATCTAGACGTTTTTTTCCTAAAATGTTTCTCCAATCTAATAAATTGGTGAGTGTAATGATCTAGGGGAGTCAGCACAAGGATAACCGACTCCACTTCTAGATGGATTTTATTTGTCCATTGCAGTTCCATGTCTGCTTTCATGTGGGACAGGACAAGCCTGGTTTGTGTTCTGACAATGTTTATGACGACGTTGTTAGCACGTAAACCAACCGCCAGTCTGACTGTGATCCTATCGGGTGACCAATTGCATACAGTTATTAGACCATACCAAGATTCTTAGACCAGAATCCAGTTTTGCAGCTGTTGTGTTTGTAGTTTTACTCATCGAACACAAGGGGAGGCCCTCACCCTGCAGGTCAGACGCCCACACTGAACCCGACTAACCTGACTGTTGACAAGAGGCAAGAATCACCACAGGGTTTCGTTTCACTCCAGTGTGGATCTTTTATGGTGGAGGGATGTTGCATTCCTGACTCAGGTGAATGCATTTGTATTTCATCACGTTCACAGTTGTGGTTCAGATAGATCACCCTATTATCTTTGGGTCACGGACAGAGACGGAAGATAGAGGGTGGACAGATGGCAGTCCTCCCAACACATCCCAACCATGACAACAGAGAGACAGCAGAGGCCTGAGCACTCAAAGAGGCCTCTGTTCTCTCTCTCCCTCTCTCTCTCTTTGCTCTCTCTCTTTCTCTAACAGACACACACACACACACACACACACACACACAAACACAGTGCAAGGATAAAGCAGAAGCCACCGTGGTGTAACACGCTTCATTTACACTGCATCTTCTCTGGTCCACCGAGAAAACACAGACAGTAGTCTGTGTCACTCAATATGGGCCCCTCTCTATCTCTGAAACTATGACCGCCTCCCATCCTCCATCCCTCTCTCCCTATCTGCCTCTCCCGTGAGATTCCTTGCGTCTCTTACCCAGTAACAGTCCACCAGCATGACTGAACATATAACACGTTTCTAAACACGCTTCATCATCACAGGGTCCTACCTTCAACGTAATTATGACGATGACACTGAGGAATTGAAAATGTGAAAGAGAGGCAGAGCGTATTTGCATATTAGCCAATTAGTTGTGACTAACCAGTTTAACTCGGCTTCAGTCTCCATCCCCTCATCGCTGCCTGATGAGCCCCCTGCTGAGATTATAATTAGACGCCACGATCACACCGGATAAAAGCGAGAGGGTAAATGAACTTGGCTCAGCTCTCTTGTTAGGAAGCAGTGTGGAAGTGAACTTGTCCAATCATAATTTATTTTCCACTGATATCAGCTGACAGTGGGCGGCTCGGACATCCGACCATCCTTCTCCTGCATAAACAGAGAGCAGCTATGACGCAGGGCGAGTTGAGACACACACACACAGACGCACAGCTTTGGATGTGTGTCCTACAGGCCACACGTACTCAGACAGAAGGAGTGAATTCCAAAAAGCCTAAACAGGACTTTTAAGGTAAATAATTACAATTCTGCTCCTCCTGAGTCTTCTCCACAGCTCTCTAAACTCTTCAGTTCTTCCATTCACAAGAGCAGCAGTGAGAGATAAACAGCTCTCCTCCCGACTTACCACCTCCCCCTCAATCCTTCAATGTCCCGCTGTGGGTAGAGTTTTAGAAGTTTGGAAGGTAGACCATTTAGAGAATGGTAACTTTTCTGAACAAACAAATAAAGAAAAACAAGTTCAGTTTTCACATTTCATTTTCTTGAACCATTCAGAGGCGTGTGAGGCAACGCAACACCCCGAGAATCATTAGTAGCTCTGAAACAATGGAGCTGGCCCCTCAGAGCTCCGTTTGGCTTCAGCCTGGAGAGCTCCACCACAGTCTGATAGAAAAACAAGAAAGTCTGTTGAATCAACACCACATATACAGACCAGGAGTGATTGTTTTGTTGTGTTTGCATGACTTTAGTTCTTCTTATGTATAGATGCTATGTATTCCCCAAGCAAAGAGCAGCACTTCTTTATAATCATATATACGTAAATATGTCTCTTCCCTGAACCCAAAGTCTTAAAAGTGATTGAACACTTGCCTAAAAAAAGGCATCAATTCCCTTGAGGAGCCTTCAGTTAAAATGGAAATAAAAGTAATCTCTCATTCTGAGTGCAAGGACCAATGGAGAGGTGATTCTGGAGGCCGGTGGATCGTGCTGGGACTGTTACGGACTCTGTGTTCGGTCCAGTTGGCTCAGTGTGAAGCTGGCATTCCCACTGGATATCACACAGGGATGTCAATACGCTGCCAGCACAGGAAGCACACCCACACCAAAGGACATAATCACATGAAAAGAAATGTCTCCGTTGTTCAATACATGCACTGATATTAGTGCTTAGGTGTTTAATCAGGTTGTGGTTGCATCATGACTCTCACACCTCAAAAATTAACAGCTACCAAAACTAGATTAGCAAGTCTGACGGAGTTTTCCTCATCTGTCCTGGGAGTGGAGGTTTCATTAGAATATATAATTACGTCAAGTCACAAAGGCCCTGCACACAGCAGTAGTCCACCCTAACCCCCCCAAACACACATATTAAAGCCCCTTCCACAGCTGCCAACTCTCTCCCTTATTTCCAAAACCGCTGCTCCCCTTTGCAGAGTTGGGTCAGCCTCAGCACAGCAAACTGATCTCGCTGAGAAACCCTTCCAAACGGAAGCAAATAAAGTGAACCCAGTCAAAAACACCTCTCCTCCATGGAGCCAAACATGAAAGATTTCCTGCCAACAGACCAACCTTGCCCAAGGGTTAGTCAGATTTGAATATAAATGCACGGTGAGGCTCCATCATACATGAAGCGCTACTACAAAAAACCCAGGACTGAGGCTCTTATTCACGTGGAGCCGAGGCACATGTTGTGCAATATCAGAGAGCGACTTGGACGGCCCCTATTAATCTGTTTTCCAGCTCAATCTCCTGAGAGGGATCTCTGTCAGAAAACAAACCTCTCTGTTTGGAGCCCAGCCTCCAGTTAAACTTGTTCAACTCCTGCCTTCACTTTTCCTCACACTTCACATTTCTTTCCATGTCATCCCTTCCTGCCTCATTCTGCTCTCCTTCGTCATCTTTCTCGCCGTGTGTCTTTCCTTTACTCTTTTCAAGGCCCCCCCCCTCCCCCCCTTTGTGAGTTGTTGCCCACGTAAGTCTCAGTATTTAGTAGGGCGAAGCTGGGATGACCGTGTCTTATTACAGCAGTCCAGATAAAGCCGTGCATTGTGAGGTGTAATCCCATGGAGACAATTAATTGGGGTTTTTATGCACCATGCACTCTTTTATTTCTGCAACTTACAGCATGCACACACACACATATTGTAACTGAACTCATACACATCACCAGTTGACATCCAAACGAGCAGGTAAACAAGCATTGGCATGCATTAGACACTAAGTGGACTCATAAGAAGGTATGCAAGACATTCACATCCAGTTACTCATTTAGTTAATTCTGTTTAAGATCTCCTGCTCCTGCTTTCCAACATTTCCGTTAGCTATGAGCAGCATGACTGGATGTTTGGGGACACGGGTTTGTGCAATGGGCCGTTCCTGCAGTCCTCTAAAAGTTCAGTTCAGTCTCTAGGTCTATCAATGTCATGTTGCGGTAAAGCAGCCCTTCTATGGTGTTCACACTTGGCTGAGCCCTATTGTTAAACAAACAAACCCTTGTGTTTGGCTGTGCTGCGGATCAGTGAGGTAATCATGCACTCACCTGAAACACTGGAGCGAGGAGAACGGAGAAAAACGAGCCGCAAGAAATGTACATTTACACACAGACATATCTGAATTCAGACATTCTGGCATGTATGAATAGAAGAAACTGAGCTAGTTCCACATCACTGAAATCTTGTTTATGGTCAATCTGTTCATTAGAGTTAGTCAGAGCTCCATTACAGATTTGTTTAGAGAAGAATAAATGTAGGACTGACCCCTAAACAGATTTTAAGATCACAAATTAAGAGATTTAGTATTCATTTAAGGAAAAGCTGATTCACGTTGTACACTTTCTACTGCTGCATTGTTTTAGTTTTACTGAAGCTAACCGACCTGGACATTGTCTTGCAGGTATGCAGGCTGCAGCTGAATACAGCTGTTCAGTGTCTAGACAGTCAGACACCTATTTGCTTTCAGTTGTGGGATTGCCTCCCTGTCACTGTCATCATTCCTTTTACCTCCAACAGGAGGTTTCCCTTCACCACCTTTTCCTCTGCCGTAATCATCTCTCAACACGACCAAGGGGAGGAAGAACAAAATTACAGGAAAGGGGCAACCACAGCTTAACCCCAAAGATTGATAACAACACTAATTTTGGGCAGCAGCTGTGACAGTTCAGAACGACATTGTTGTACCATCGCCCCCAGTGATTGTAAACCATACAACGTAAAACCTGCAGCGAATCAGCGTCATGCACACATATGACTCACCAGCTCACCTCGTTCACGGTGAAGAGACTTCAGCACTATCCACAGGTCTGCTGTGTGCATGCTAATTAAAACTGTGACTGAGCTATCATTGCACTTACAAACGCTAACGTAAGGGTGAACTGATGTGAACACAATGCATAAACAATTCACCAGGTAGAAAAGTCGACGTTTTGAATTTAACTGTTTCCTAGGCTTCGGCATTTTATTAGCTCTCCGGTGAACTGTAATGTCCTGAGTGTGTGTTTTATTCTCTGTGTTATTCCAGCTGGTTCCTGAGGAGGACTGTAATTACGACCGCTGATAGCACTATACCCATTCTCACAGCCACACCAATCATCTTCGTGGTCTGCCACATATGACACTTTCCTGCACAGCATACACACACACTCAAGAAATTACAGTCTGCACTTTACACATTCTACACTACACCACAGTCTCATATTTGCATACTCTTAAGCACTCATTCTTCTTTGGCTTCCATTGTTATACATCAAGGCAGAGAATAGAACGAGTCTGTGCGAATTGTAGCCATGATAGTGCAGCCATGAGTGGGCAATAAAGCAAAATGGCACATTAAATTCCCTTTACCCTTCCTTCTGTTATTACAGCTGTGATGAACAAATTATACAATGTATAGTGTAACAGTAACAAAAGTACTGGTACCATTAAGTTTCATGAAGTACCATTACCTGCCATAAGATACCGGTCAAACAGGTTCAGGTCAGATTAAAATGATGGGATGTTTCAGACAGTAGAGTAGAATGAGCTTCATATTATTTCAGTCCATTTTGCGAAAGTTCTTATTCAATCAAACGGCCTCACTTTTCAATTAAAGACACAGTTTTGCACATCGCCCCTTCTCCCATTTACACACTCGTCCTCTCTCTCTTCTCTCACAGACTATCCTTCCCTTTCTCCTATGTATTTTTTAAGGCATTACCATACTGTCCACACATAGACTGTCCAACGGCATTACTATTCTCATTGACACACAGCATAAGCAGGCATACACACACGCGCACAAACGCACGGACAAAATAAACCTATATTATAAACAACATAAGTATTTTTTATACAGAACAGAGTTCACACATTTATTAGAGGTCTGTGTTTGTGTGTGTGTGTGTGTGTGTGTGTGTGTGTGTGTGTGTGTGTGTGTGTGTGTGTGTGTGTGTGTGTGTGTGTGTGTGCATATGTTAGAGACACACAGCAGATATGTCTTCTCAGGATGTCCTGCTGTGGGATCCTGCTCACCTTCATGTCTAACTTTATCCTCCCTCTCGGCTTTGCTTCTAGTGATGAACGGGTTGTATTCATGATTTCCCCCCATTTATGAATATGTGTGTTGTGTCACTCTTACAACACCAGTACGACGTAAATGTGTGCACTGCGGCGGTTGTAGCCTGTTGACCTTGGAACCTGGGATTGTTCTCCCACCTCTCCAGTCGTCGCTGACATCCAACACGTCCTAACTATTGTTTTTATTCCCATGATCTTGTTTTGGCATTCCAGTCTCAACAGCCTGCAAACTATGAAGCTAAAAGACGCACCCACACACACACATGCAGACACAAAAGCACACACAAAAACACACAGACAGACATCTCCCAATCACACCGTATAAACACTGTGGTTTAGTATCTCTGTTGACGTGTCTTGTCTAAGTCCTTACAGATAAGCTTGTTTTCAACGAATGTCAAAGTCTAACCGGCTTGTTTCGATTCCAGTTCAAGTCTTTGACTGCGGTTTTATCGCTCTGCCTAGAAAGAATATTTACGTGGTGTTTGTTTTACAGGTGACTTTGAGAGATGAAAAGTTAGGTAACCGGCTGAAAACGCTTTGGCGAGCGGGGAAGGTCACACAACACTAAAATAAATGTCCCATCATGGCGCCAGGTCTTATCAAGCAACCATTCCTGCTGTACTGTACTTTAAAAACACCTTCTCACTCTTGCAAAGATAATATGGCTACTGTGATGGTAAATAGTAGGTTTTATGCAGAGTCAGTGAAAAAATATCTGCAGAAACATATGCTACTCTGAAAACATAATTCAAATCATTTGTCTCCTCAGAACATGTTCAATCCTGAGTCGTTAAACATTTAACTGCGCTTGTAAAAAAAAGAATTCTGTTTTTAGTTGGCTTCTGCCAGTCTTGTAACATGAGAATCTTCCACACTCTAAATATGAACTTTAATATTCTGGTTCTCTCTACAACATATCAGTAATTCATCTACGTGACACAGAACCTGCGCTGCTCAGCTTGGACTAAATCATCAGATGAGACCATCCTTATCAGATATTACACATATGCTACACTGTTAAATAAGGTATGCTTGTAGTCTTGTGTATGTAAAGAGATGCACAAACATCCCACACTCACACAAACAAACCACAGTGTTTCCATATTTGGCAGTGGCTGCGGCATCCCATCCACATGGAGTTCCCATCAGGTCTTTTCAGGCAAGGCAGGATTTTAACAGCAGTGGTGCTTTATGTCAACATAAAAGGAATGAGGACAATATTTAGAGGTGAAAGAAAAAGAGTTGACGAGAAAAAAAAGAAAAAGAAATGAGCGCTTAAAAAGACAGTGCAGTGTAATTAATTGACAACAGGCAGTGGTAAAAAAAGTTTATTCAACATATGTGGGGCAGGAAATCTGATCGCTGAGGGTCTGGATGGTTCATAACGGAGCAGCAGGTCAGAAATGTGTTTTGATGGTGAACCATTCAACGAGCTATAAATCAATAGTGAGAAGAAAGGGGGTGAAAAAATATTTCTCTTATAGGGAAATGCAAACTAATGCATTTCACAGACTCATATCAGGACACAATGAGGCCACATGCGCTCCTAATGACTACAGCTAGAGCATTCACTGACTTTCATTACTAGGGGAGATTTAGAAATATACATAGCAGCGAGGCCGGAGGAACAAGCCTTGGGTCGAGCATACTAAAGAGCCCATTAATCCCTTTTTATTCTATTAAGAATCGGACCACAGTCTGTGTCTGTAATCCCTCGGAGACCCACACCGAAAAGCTCTTAACAAAAAATCATTACTAAGAAAAACGTCTTTTTGCCTTTCTGTAGTTGAAGCAGCTCGCAACATTGAGTGACTTTCAGTTGATAACAAGAAAAGAGAATATCAAATACTTGGGAAGGGCATGTCTTACATCTCACTCAAACAGACTAGTTCTGGGCTCTAAAAGGGGGCTCTTGGTTGGAATTTGGCAGAAATTCACATCTCATTGATGAAGACAAGCACGGACGATACAAGCGTCCTTACCTCTAATAGAAAAAGATATGCCTGTGAGCCACGTGCCTCAGCAGCTCATTTATCTGTGTGTTGTTTTCACACAAGAATGTCAATTTTTGCACTCCTAGGCATGTCCTCTTCTATGTCTGCACCTGTTTTTTAATCTAATTTCACACAAAATTACAATCTTATCGCGGAATTCCTCAAAGTATGAGGAAGAGAGAAGAATCTTTCTCTCACTGGGATGCATCTACTAATGTTGAGATAAAAGTTCAAACGTCCCCTATTATAACCGACCAGAGTGCCGTGCTCCCCATATGTGCTCAGAGTAAATAGTGAGGCCCGTTTTCCTGGACCTCAGTAATCTGAACATACAGAATGTGCCTCTGCTTGTAGGCCCCTATTCACCGCCATTAGGACCGACGGGCGATCGGGGAGGATGTCAGTCACGTTGTCAACGAGTCGTCATGTTTGACAGGGTGTGTAAGCTCGACTTAGCAGCGCACACACCTCAACATAAGACAACAAGGAATGAAACAGACAGATTGACAAGAACCTGTCACACAAGCACAGACATATGCTGCATGTTGCTCCGGAATGAAACGTCTCCTTAGTTACAGTATTATGAAACAAAACAGGCCCGAAAACCACCATCGCATTCCTTCCCACCCTGACACCCCACACCCATCACCCTCACTCTCCCATATCAACCACCCCATCTGTTCTGCCAACTGCTCCATTACTCCTTCCCTTCATTACTGGATCACTTTTCCTGCTCGTCTATCCCCCTTACATCAGCGCTCTGCACAAAGTCATTACTGGATTTCTCTCCTTTCTCCCTCCCTCATTGGTCTCTGTGTCTCATCTGGGATGATTTTTTTTTTTTTACTCCCCTCCCTCAGCCTGGGATTGAACCAGAAATGAAAAAAAATATATATAAGAAAAAACTTGAGATGCCCTAACCTGTATCTGACTGAGCTCCTCTATGGTAGCATGATCCCCTGAAACAGCTCAGCGTGCTCCACTGCACTCAAAAAGAGACCGAGAGCCGGGGAGGGGCAGCGCGAGGCAGATGAAGGAAAAGAGGGAACTATATTGAAAAAAGACCAGCAGAGCATTAGAAAGAGAGTTTCCAAATGCAAGAGGGAAAATCACACATCATTTCAGGGTTTGCATTTTGTTTTGTCACATCTTTTTTTTTTTTTTTTTTTGCCTCTTCAGCGAGTCTGCTTTCTTATTTATTAGAAACACTGATGTGGAAAAAAAAGATGCAAAAAGAAATTGCTTGAGCTTATAGCTTGATATGAATACTGTACTGTTACATGAAGACAAAGTGTTCCCAGTCTATATGAAAGGAACTGTTTATAACAGAGGACAGAAGAGGATCAAAACATTCAACATTCATTTTATTGGTTTGGCTTGAATACAGTGGTTATTTCTGCCATTTCTGGCATTCACAGATAAAACAAACAAACAATAACTGGGAACACAAAAAATATAGCTTTCTGATAATATCTGTGGCTCAGTCTAGTAGTTACAACAGATACAATAGTAACTCTCCGTACCTGATGGACACAAACGGAACACTTAACAAACACTTAATAAACATGTAAAAACTGTCCAAACACTGGAACTAATACTTTTGAAATTCTGTGTGGTTTATAAAATGAATTGCTATTTGCATTCAATTTGAACAATTATAATTTCCTGAAAAAACAAAAACGGATATAGTGTAAGAGTCTGTCTTTAAAAGAAAAAATAAACACTGATTATTCAGACTTGTGATAAAATATATACTATTGATTATAATTAGAAGGTTCCATTACTTTCAAGTGCTATTATTAAGGAAGCGCAGGAGGCCTCTGGCGTCGCAGCCATGCTGGCTCTCCTGTCAGAGTGGCATAAATCAAGGTGCAGCTCAGAGAGTCTGGGGGCAAAGGTCAAAGGTTACAAAATTCAGTCAAGCCTCCTCCTCTGAGACACAGTCAAAGTGGTTAGTACAGGAAAGTGGTAGAGATGGGGAAGGATAGGACTCCTCCTCATCACCGCCTCAGTTACATAAAAAGAGAGACGTTGTAATTACAGCACAAATACTGTTATTCGCATACGGGTTAAGTTATAGTGACGCTAACTAACGCAGTGGTACAGAAGGCCACTGAACGTAACGCTGATTGGGAGTTGAAGCCAGTGTTGCTGGTCATCACTGCCACTTCTGTTACTTGGTACAGAGCTTTACATCTGAGGTCTGACGGTCGCAGTTCACAGCTGCCGGGTGAGGTTTTCCGAGCTTTGCAGAGGATCAAAAAGGAAGCGGAGGCCGGCGTTCTGGCCTCCTCTCTCACCCATGGCCGAAAAGCTCTGCTTTGAAAGCTAACTAAAAGCACTGACCAAAAGCCTCCATCACAGAAAGAAATGAATTCAAACTGGAAACTATCGACATTAGCAGCTTCTAAAAAAAAAAAAAAAAAATCATCATTAAAAATATACACTAATTTGTTTTTCATATATATATATATATAAAAAAATCTGTAATATTACAATGCAGTTCTTTTCACTGGACGGGTTTGACTCACAGTCAAATGTGCTTCTTTCTATATCAGGTGTGAGTGTGTGAGCATGTTAGATTACTGTGTGAATGTGTGTTTGCGTGTGTATCAGTATGTCAAAGAGCAAAGTGTGTGTTAGATTGTGCTCCTTCTCTTAGAACGATTCCCTTTCACGTCGTTTCTCTTCTCGCTCGGCTCTTCACAATGTGCTATCTGACGTTCTCTGTGGATTTTCTGCAGTCCCTCTTCTCGTGTCTTCGGATTCCTGGGATGTCTGAATGTGTTTGCTAACAGACGGTTTGCTGGCTGGACAGCGGACTCTCCAGGCTAATGCTAGCAGGAGACAGATCTGGACGGGAGCAGGGCTTAAACATGGAGGAGATGTAGAAGGCCTGCCGGCAGAGATGTGAAGCAAGTCAGCAAACATACACACTATTAATCATCTACTGTTTATAAGCACCATGAGAGATTAGCATGAGGAAATGATGGAGAGAACCTATTGTTTAAGGTAATGCGGGCAACAGAGAGCAGAGGGAAACAGATCCTGAAATAACATTTATTGAGACACCAGCAATTTCCAACATACCACCCAGTATGCAGTCAGCCCTCCTTGGACGAAGCCCGTCAGGACATCCGACGGGTGGTGGCGGTACTCGGAGATGCGGGTCAGACCGGTGTAGATAGCAATCAGGACTAAGAGGAACTGGATTAGTGGGCGTAACAACCGTGCTCCCCGCCACGTGAGTCGTGCCTGTAGGTAAAACTGCAAAACAATACAGAAGCATTACTAAACCCACCCAAAAAAAAAAAAGTACATGCATACAAATTAAGTCTGACATAACTCAGCTTCATCATGCAGTCGAAGCCCTTTAAGTGAGGCGTTTGACATTCACTCAGTTTGCAACTCAGAGGGGAAGGAGAAGTTTGGCATGAGTCCATTAACACTATCCAAACCCCGCTTCCTCTCTTTGTTCATCCTCATCTCCTGCAAACGTGCATCCAGAATGGATGTTTACGTCTGTGAAAACGGGGTCACGGCGCAAGAACGGCGCTGCTTCTTAAGGAGGTTGGACATTCGTCCGGACCCGTCAAAAACTGGGCAGCGTGTGACCTACATTCCAGCGGTGAGGCCTACTCTCGCCCCGCTTTCCCTACTGAGAACAGGTGTCACGGTTCCTGTCTCACACTCTGGCAGCTGGCTATAGTCTGAACGGCGTGTAGGTACAGGTTTGACGGCGTCGCCGGGTTGTCTAATCTGCCAAAACAATGGGAAGCTGTAAACGTGCACGCATGCAAGGCTGTGTACTCAAGGGGATACAGGATTGAGAACAGGGGTAGCAACGACTGATGACTAGTTTTCCTCAGACCACTTCTTCCCTTCAGTATCTTCTGTTTCTCTCTAGCCTGACAGTTACTTTGTTTTGACCTTCTTCTTCACATCAATGAGGACGAGAGTTTCTATTTTCAACTTTTTGAACATATTCTCTTTATTTCACTGATTTTCTTCACTCTGAATAGTCAATTCACCTAAATCTGTAGTTGCAAGCATTCACGACTGGAACTCCACGAGGAATACGGACAGTTTTTTTTTTTTTTTTGTCAAAGAATGAGCTTTTGTCTCAGCCTAACTGTCGTTTCTTTCCCACAATGCACCAGTGACTGGTGTGCAGTGCAGTGTGAGAGAAAGGCAGAGAAAGATGAAGAGATGGGGGGGGGGGGCTGGGGAGGGGTGGTGGGAGGGCATGAGAGGGTGTATCTGGCTGAAAGAAGCCTGTCGATCTCTCAGCAGGCATATTCAGCCCTCAACCGTCCTCCTCTAAATGAGACCCACAACAAGGCCTCCTCTGTGTGTGGAGGCTCTTCATCTATTCACATTCCCCGTGGAAAACATTCTCCCTTATTCTCTAACTGCCCCCTCTCTCCCCTCCTCCCCCGTCTCTCCGTCTCATCAGCCCTTTCGAGAATTGCTGCTCTCGAATATCCACTCCCTCACGATCAGGAAGTGTGAATGTATTTAACAACACATGCCTGGGTGTGTGTGTTTGCGCATATTTAATTACTTTGCTTGGTTAATAGTTGTACAGAATGTTGTTACCCTCTTGGGGTTGGTTTTAACTCTAATAAGTGAAACTAAAATAAGAGCAGCGATTTTTCCTCTGCACTGTAAGCACAGCACCAAACACTGCAATTACACACTAGAAAAAATGCTTTCTTGGAGTAACTTAAAAAAAAACATTTCTAATTTGTTCGAATTAAACTGTAGCAGATTTTGTGGTTGTTGGTTTCTGTATCTTTATCGGAACCTGAACAGGTCGCCAGTTCATCCACCCATAAAAAGACAAAACAACCACTTACACACACACTCAATTAGCAAATTGTACCATAAACCCAAGTACAAACTGCTATAACAGCAATTTATGGCAATACATGTAAATTCACTATGAATAAAAACCTCAGTGTTTTGGGTTTTTTTTGTGATGTTTAATCGTAATATACATCGTAATTTTCAGGACACACAATACATAAGCAATTCATTTGATTCCACGGAATCATGTGACCTGATGTGATGACAAGTTAACGAATGATTTAATTAGAAGTAACAGTTTTAATTTGGTCTATGGGGAGCGTGCTTTGTTGCATGGCTCACTAGCAAATCAGGTTCGAATGGAAAGGAGTATTTTTAATTACATCAATATCAAGATGTAGTTTAAACAAACAGCAGAGTCATTTCACTAATTCAATGTCAAATTCCACACGTGTGTGTATGTGTGTGTGTGTGTGTGTGTGTGTGTGTGTGTGTGTGTGTGTGTGTGTGTGTGTACGTGAGAATTTAAAAGTAGATGCGACTTACTGCCAAGTAGAGCATGGTGTACATAGCAAAGGACGCATGGCCAGAAAAAAACGACTTTCTGAAAGAACATTAATTACACATTAGTTATACATTAACAGCAGTCCAGTCAAGTTATTGTACACCCCTCCCTTGATAAACAAACCAAAAAAAAAAAAACATGCGAACACACAACATACCTTCCTTCTTCCTCTATCTTTTCATTTGTCTGTTTGCAGACTCCCGGGGACACGTAGTTGCCCGGAGTGCAGTTGATGGACGCATAGGTGATATTACATATATGCAGGAAGTTTGGGCGTAGGCGACCCACACTGAGCTTGGCCATGTTGGTGAGAGACTGGCCCACACAGCAACCAAACAGGAAGCTCCCCAGCTCTTTGTACAAGCACGACACGTAGAGGTTTCGAACAAAAGCCCGTGAGTATACACCTCGGAAACGCACCCGGTAGCATTCGCCCAGTGCGATCTGAGAGGAGAAGAAGGAAAGAGAAGCTAGTTAATAAAAATCGCAGTGTTCAGCTGTACAGATACTGTAACAGTACAAAAAGAGTATTTTAGTTAAACAAATATACGCTTTATGGAGTCAAACAGCTGCCATTGTCTTACTGTGATGCCAGTGATGGCGATACCACCAGCGATGAGGAGACTGTCAGGGATGGCTTCTTTTTCCACGTGGGGATAGGTGATGCTGGCGTCTCCACAGAAGAAGCCTCGCCTGTACGGAGTCACTGCCTTCAACTCACACGCAAAAAATGGGATGGAAGCTGATGAGGTGTGGGGGAGAGAGAGAGAGGGAGGGTGGGCAAAAGAAACAAAAACAAAATATGGCATGATGAATGTCTGCAGCATATTGGGCATGCAACAAAGATAACAGACAGAGATCCTCCTGTGCAGGAGCATGGGGGTGGGGGTGGGGGGGTGAGGGGAGGCAGCTATGTGGCGTGTCAATCATGGGGTGACATGATTTACAGATTCCTCGGGGATGAGACATTCCTCACATAGCTGCCGTCACCAGGGAGGAGGAGAGATGACAGATGGGAAGGGAAATGGGCATGACAGTGGAGGATTAAGATGAGGAGGGGGGAAGAAGATATGTTATACAAGAAAGTTCAGTCTGACAAACAGGACAACAAACCAGTTGCATCAAAAGCAAGGTATCTGCCAATGACTCTCTGCTTTAGGGAGAAGCAACAGTTCATTCCAGCTAATCCTATTCTAACAACTGTCCCACATATGCATTTGTTCCGTTTCCTGATAGGTCACGAATGATAAGTACTCAGAATCAGCTCAAAGGGTGATCAATATCTGGAAAACAGGCAAACAAACAGCCTGATGGTCACCGCCAACAATAAATGTGAATATGGGTCATGCAAAGCCGCTTTCACAGACAACCTACGTAGATAATTTCTTGTGAGGATGGGCTAGAAACTTGGTCTGGCAAACGTTTAATGATAAATAAAAGGAGATGTGTTTCTGTCGCCAGAAATAAGGGATGAGGAGGTAGAGCTTTCATTCAGCGTTATGCTTTGAATGAACAGCCAACAGTTCTGTTAAAGTCTGCCCGGCGTGTTCTGTCCCTTTGTCCCTTATCCCATGTCCCCTCGTCACCCCATGGAATGCAGCAAAGAACATGGGACTAATTATTAACCTTTGTGCTTCTTCCTGTCATCCCAGGCCTGCTGGTTGGTTGGAACGCGCCCAGGCCAAAACGCTGCTCCTGCCAGCAAATCTCTCAGACTACGTGACTGAGTCGCGCACAGGATGCACACTCAAAATAAAACCAATAGGAGTAACACACAATACACAATCAAACCCACAAACCAGTGTCACGTAAGCACATCTTAAAGCACGGAATGCTAGCAGTTATGGATCAATGAAACACGGGACGGGAATACAGGACATACCAGAGGTAATTCCATGAAGTTGAAGATTTGTCTGCAGTGGCTTTATTTAATATTTAAACATAAATCATTGTGTTTATTATCACAACTGCTGAACTGATACCTGTATGACTGAGCAGCAGTGAGCTGATTAAAAAGAAGTATCAGAAGGAGTGTGATGTAAAAGCTGGAGGCTGTTAGCACACATCAAGAACAACTAGACACTGATTTCAAATGTCTATTAGTGACCTGCTGAATTCAGTCATGCTGCTCTAACACACAGACTAAATACAGATAACGGCTATCCCATATTTATAGAGGGGCCTTGATAAGAGATCTTTAATATGAAGTAAAGATTGGACGCACAAAACTGAAGGAAAGCATTCAATTTTCTATTTCTAAATTCCTGCTGTTATTATAAACCAGTTCAATGTGGACAAATAAGTGGATAATTATTACTTTAGGTTCACTACATTAAGCACACAACACTGCTTGCTTGAATTCTGACTTGTTTGCGCTGGCTAAGACAGCTGAAGTACCATAAAATTGATAACTGGAAAAGACCTTTTAAAAAAGAATTATTCTGTCGAGGTTTTATGGCTCCCCTTCTACCACCTGCAGGAAATACACAAAAATCTCTTAATCTCCTCATTATAATCCTATTATCTGTGCGTCATACATTGGTGAAGGTAACACACCCGCAGCCTCCCTGCAGGTAACATCATCTGTGGTTCAAGCTGACTGGGAGCACATATTATATTTATCTGTTATAATGCACTTCACTTATGTTTAAATATATTTGAACTGAATAAACATTTGGTTCACAAGTCAGGTCACAAGACTCCTGTGTGCATCTATATGTGTGTGTGCTGATGTGTTTAGACATACATTATGTGGACTAGAATGTGTGAGATAAAATAATCAATACCCTGTCAAATTCCAGCATAAATAAAGTGGTCTGGGTGTAATCAGAGCAGTTATGTGGCAGATGGAGACTTTTTATTGCTTTCTAATCCACCCATTAAGAGGCCTTCTCTGTGTCCTCATCAGTGCCTTCTCTATAATCAATATGCTGCTGCAGCGATAGTGAGGTAATAGACATATTATCCATTAAGGACACTTTGTGGTTACAGTAGGAACGTTGACTTCTTAAGGGATCAGTTTCAACTCTTACAGGGGGACTGAGTGCTGAGCCAGCTAGAAGAATAATTTACGACTTTTGGCCCATCTTGTGGCTTGTGTTGTTTTCTCATTTGACGAAGTTCATGGATGGACTTGGCACAGATGTTTACAAGGCTTCTCAATAAAATAATTCCATTCAATCTGTTATACATTATCTGTGCTGTACAATAAACAACAAACAAAGCAATAGTTCAAGAAACCTATCCAGTTATTCCAGTTATTCCAGTACAATCATACACAAACTATAGTAATTGTCACAGTCAACTTCTGTGCTTTACAACTATGTTAAAACAGTTTTCACAACAAGACACGAAGCCCCTCCAGAGGCCCTCACATCATCTGTCAGGCAGCTGTGAGTAAACCTCTGCACCTGGCCAAGACTCAGAAGAGGCCAGGAAAGCCTGAGAGGGGACCCGAAAGGAGGCAGAGGAGTGGGTCGGCTCATGTGGCCAAAATGAAATGCGCCACTCTCTGGGTCCGACACTCAAAGCAGGAATGCTTTCAAATAGTCAAAAGCGTGAGAAAGAAAGACGGGGGCAAAAAAAAAAAAAAACAGGGGGAGAGAGAGCGAGAAAGGGAAAGGGAAAGTGGAAGAAAGAGAGCAGAGGGGATCTGTGCCTCACTCCGAAACTCTTCTGGTTCTAATTTACACATCTATGACTAAAGCACAGAATGAGCTCACTGTGAAAGAACAACAACAAGCAAACCAAGGAATTAAAAAAATAAAGAAAAGCCTATGGAGAAACTAATTTAAAGGCAGAGTATACAAAAGAAGTCTAATAGAAGTTGCTTTAGTGTTGTACTGCCAAACATTTCCTGATCAATACAGTGACAAATTAAAAACTATGCTAAAAGGCATAGCTATGAGACTGGAGGATTGACAAATAGGGGTGAGGGCAGAAAGACTGGGGTGAGAGAAAACTGGAGCGATGGAGCCAAGAGAGATGTGGCAAGGTTTCTCTGTGGAGAACAGCAGACGGAGGCGATTAGTGGTGGTTCTGGAATGTGAGGGTCATAGATCTGGGCTCTGCTGGGACCCGCTCTGTAAACACGACCCCACCTCAACCAGGAGAATACCCCAAAACACACATGCAGACTCAACACACTCAGATAGACATAAAAACCACACTGGGATGCAAACAAACCAAACTCACAGCCACATAAACTAACACACAACCAAACAAAGTGCCAAAACACCAACCAACATGTGGAAGAAGAACTACCTACCTAAATAAACCGACTACAACCAAACAGTCCCAAGGACACACATGGAGGTGAACATCATTTCCATTATCACACACATGAATCAGGTCCTGTGGATGCTGCTGACTTTGGTCAAAAAGCTAGTGCATCCTCATTTATTAGTATAGTCTTCTGCCTAAAGCTAAGTCCAAGCCACAGAAACTACTGTCTGTTTCATTGCACCCCTCTAACACATGTCTACCCAAGCTCTACATTTGCTCATTGATAAAACTGGAGGACACACAATTAGTTACTTGTCAACACAAGTCCATCTGGCCTTCAGTTTAGGACTAGGCTGAGCTTGGGATACAGTCCAGCTTGCCCCTCATGGGTGGTCCATTCTTGTTCAGTCCTCCACCAGTTTACACGTGCCAATGTTTCTCAGAAAATTTTTAAGCTTTTTGTTTACCTTTAAGTCCATCATATAAAGAAAAGATAATTAGCTGAAGCGAACGGTAAGTGTCATAATTTTAATCTTTGTGAATAGGCGCTGTGACAGCCTGTATAACATTCCTGTGAACATTAACCTACAGTCAGACCGGCTGGGCTACTGCATTTATTTACGCCACAATGACTTCACTGCATGAAGAACTCTCCATAAGGTCGCATCAGCCTGTTCTTTCATCCGATCATTACAATCCCAACGCAACGACACCAGGAAGGAGATTCAGGAATGAGTTCCATCTGTCCAGTCCGTCTGTCCGTCATGGTTTGTTTCCAGAGCATAACAATATTTTTTCACTAAACTTTCTGAGCACAAACACTCACTGAAGTGGTGCCTTCAGCTCTTTAAGGACTTTTGTCATTTTTAGTTTTTCCATTTCCATGGATGGGATTTGTCTCAGATGAGGTTTTCCAGGGCATTCCATGGAGCTGGTATTTTCAATGTTCTATCAAGGGGACTTTAGATATTTGGGGAATTTCAAACATAATTATTCATTGACTTTTTCTCAAAAATCCAATTAGTGAGAATTGGAATGAGGCTGCCTAACTTTCTTCTATCTAAATAAGTTTCTTTCTTCAATGAAATGCACCCATGGCAGGGAAATCCTGAGCAGTTTCAGTCACTGCACTAACGGGCAGGTAACACTTACAAAGAAGGTTAAAGTTATTTGCAACAAGGATGTGATTATGATTGCCACACATCTGACCCAAACCAAATTAAATTACTGAGTGTATTCAAATTTGTGAGTTTCCGAGGAAATTGGTTCTTCCCATTCCATCCTTGGAAAAGATGCGGGATAAGAGTCAATGGTGGCTCCTAGCATTGACACGCGCCCTTTTCCTTTTCCATAACTGGCTGAATTGTTCTGAGAGGCCAATCTGTTTTGTCTGTCTTCTCTGTGGCACAAAGAGTCCAATCACTGAAGAACAAAAAGGAGCCATTGCAGTCTTGAATCTTTATTATCTGTTAGTATCAACATCTGCTGGTATTGGACTCCTTACAACCTCTTTGAGTCGATACCCAAGGCTAAGACACTCTTATTTTAATTGTACGTGTGTGATCACATGTAGACAGGAGATGCACGCACCATTTCCAAAAAGGTATCTATGGCGAAAAGTACTTAATGTGGAAGTTTACAAGTGTAAAAGACCAAAATAAAGGGCATGTTCTATCAGATTTTATGGGACTTTACCTTCCACCGCCACATCACGAGAGTGCTACTCGCCCCCTCCACTGTTACTGTTACAGCTGGCCAGTGAAGACAAGCTTCCCACAGCTGCCTCTGTTCTCTCTACACTTCACTGACCTGCTTCCTGGAGCCTTGCTCTGGTGTTCAGGGCATGTGTGGTGAGGTCTGAAGTTGGTTGTCTGTCTGCCTGTCTGATTCTGCAGGAACATAAAGGACCTGCCACTCTGGTATGGAACTTGGAAACTTTAAAATGAGTTCTGAGGTGTTTTTTTGGGTTGTGAAGAAGAGGGTGTGCACCTTGACTCAAGGGCTGGCAGTCTGTAATATGAGAGAGACAAAGGGCTGAGGTTGGGGCTATAGGGGAGTTATCTGATGTGGGGCAGACTGAATGCAATAATATTGCATATATAGGAAAGGCTGATGGCCACAGGGCAGTTTTGTTGGAGTGTTTTGGTTTGCAGGGAGGAATGCAGTTGGAACAACTTCAGAGTGAAATTTGATAAGATGAAGGGAGGGAAGACTCAGGCAGGTGAGATTTGACATGTTGATTAAATGGTCCCAATAATGGGTAACCATACTTCAGTGCCGGGGTAATTAAATGGTCCCATGCAGTTAAATCATTATTGCTTAAATAAATGCAGTAGCCCAGCCAGCCTGACTGCAGATGAATGTTCATAGGAATGTTATGCAGGCTGTCACAACGTCTACTCACAAAGATTACAATTAGAACACTTCACTGTTCGCTTCAGCTAATTATTTTATTTTATTTTTTATATGGTGGACCTAAAGGTAAACATAAAGCTTACAATTCTTCTGAGAAACATTGGCATATGTAAACTGGTGGGGGCCCAAAAAGAATGGACCACTCATGAGGGGCAAGCTGGACTGTATTCCAAGCTCAGCCTAGTCCTAAACTGAAGGCCAGATGGACTTGTGTTGACAAGTAACTAATTATGTGTCCTCCAGTTTTATTGATAAGCAAATGTAGAGCAATCTAGCTTGGGTAGACAAGCGTTAGAGAGTGCAATGGAACAGACAGCAGTTTATGGGGCTTGGACTTACCTTTAGGCAGAAGACTGTGCTAATAAATGAGGATGCACTAGCTGTTTGACCAAAGTCAGCAGCATCCACAGGACCTGATTCATGTGTGTGATAATGGAAATGAAGTTCACCTCCATGTGTGTCCTTGGGACTGTTTGGTTGTAGTCAGTTTATTTAGGTAGGTAGCTCTTCTTCCACATGTTAGTTAGATATGGACCGTCTGAACAGACTCATCCGCAGAGCGGGCTCAGTGGTCAGGCTGAGCCTGGACTCTGTGGAGACACTTCTGCAGAGCAGGACCATGTCTATAGTCAGGGCTATCATGAATAACACCAGCCACCCCCTGCACACCACCTTCTCCCAGCAGAGAAGCACCTTCAGCAGCAGACTTCTGTCACACAGCGCCTCCACAGAGAGGCTGAGGTCCTCCTTCATGCCCCGTGCCATCAGGGGGTACAATGACTCTCTCAAGAGGAGCAGCGGGGAGGTGGCGAGGTCTGCACGTGGTTGAATGGAGGGGAGGAGATGTCAGCCTGTGCTGCAGTGTAGTGGAGCCAAGGTATTGTGATGTTTTGATATTAGATAGTGACGCCTTACATTGTAAGAAGGGTGTACCTTACCCACTATGTGGGCCTCCTGCTAATTTTCATTTGCACTTTTTATTTTTATTTATGTTATTTTATTTTAATTTTATCCTGTTTATATTTTAGTGATAATTTAGTATATGTCCTGTTAATGCTACATGTGTCTGCTAGTGTAGTGTATGTCTTGTGTTAAGTCCTTTGGTGTCAGTGTTTCTTTTTTTTATCCAGTATTTATTCATTATGTAATGCCTGAGCAGTGGATATGTGCAATTTCCTCCGGGATTAATAAAGTATCTATCTATCTATCTATTTTTTGGCACTTTGTTTAGTTCTGTATTAGTAAATGGTCCCAATGATGGGAAACTACACTGTACGTTGGGGCCAGTGGGGGTTAGGGTTAGGGTTGGGGGTGGGGGTGGCGGGTAAAATACAGAAGTCATTAGTTCGAACATAAGGGTAGAGCTTCTTTTAGATTCAGGTCGACAGTTTGATGGTTATTCTCTCCGAACTCATTGCAGCTAATCAGCACTGAGGATTAGAATACGACGCACACATATATTCACTCATTACAGCTAATACCGATGGACCACCCTGGGCACTTAGAGAACAACCATTGAGGAGACAATCACAGCTGCCTCATTAAAACTACATTTGAAGCTATTTGCTGTCTGAACATTTCCTATCCTACTAGTACTACTTCCTCTCTAGGACTTGAGCCGGCAGCTGTGGGTAAGATGCCTCAGGCGCCCATGGATCTGAACCCTGACCCCTACTGTAGATTCTACACATCTCGCTCTGCTCTCCCGCCCCACCCCAGGGCTGTTCGTTCATTCAGGCTCTCACTTGCCCCTCAGCTTTAAGACAAATTTCATGTTTCTAAAGCCCGAGCTGACGTTGGTGTGTTACTGGGCGAAAGAACATGCTTTGACAATGAAATGTATGTGCCCACACAAACTTTGGGAGGAAGAGTGCCACTAATGGATTCTTGAATCTCGAGTGCTGTCGAACAGGAAGGAGTTGCATTAATACGCTAATGAGGCAGAGTTAAAAACAAAAAAAAAATCTTTCTTCCACGAGCTAATGATCTGACTGAACCATTTTCACCGGCTCTCCATCTGTCAGCTGCAGAATGATGCCAATGTGTTCCATAACTTCAGAGCGCATTTGATCGGGGCCTAAAATGCACATTAGAACACAACCAGCAAATTTGTCAACAAACAGCACACACATGGCAGTGATGGCAGGGCTTCCTCACTAGATGCCACAATGACTCATGCATTAGAAACACCCACACTTTTATTAATGAGCACACGCAAACACACAAACTCACACACATAGGAGACAATTTGATATTTCTGGATCTACACACACCGACATGCTGTGACGTGCTGGCCTCTAGCTGTCTCACTCACTCGGCAGCTTTCTCTGCCAAGAAAATAGAACCATGTGTCCCTTATGATAAAGGCGCCACCCGCCCAAAACACTCTTGCTGACATAAAAACGCGCACACACCTCGCTATGTTGCTGAAACACCCTCAGACTCAAAACAGTCTGTCTGAAGAAAAGAGCAGAAAAAGTGGGTAAAAGCAGAGATAAGGTGGAAATAGGAAGCCCGTTTAGAATTCAGATCACTTAGGTAGATACCGGTCAACTCGTCCCAGCATGCTGCTTCACGTCTGGAACAAAAATGCGCACATAACAGCGATCGACTGATTCAGGATTTTTCTTTCTTTTGTGACCAAAAGTCTGTTGCTTTTTCACCTTGAAAGATTTACTAAAACTGCAAAACTAGCAGATCCGTGCAGTTTATCGACACAGTGAAACATTTAAACTCAGGCTTACATCTTGTGCACATCAAGTATGAAACACAATTAACCTCTATGAGAAGGTTAAGCCTAGAGTCAATTATAATGTTCCTTGGAGCTTTATAAGCCAGCGGCAGGTTCTCAAGTGTCACTTGCAATTATTTCCCAATTACTCTTAAGACTGTCAATAACTGGCTTTATTAGGGTGATGACAGAGTTGGGACCACCAGTGCAGGGGGCCAATCAGAGATGATGACTGCAGGCCTGTCCCTGCATGCTCAGGAGATACGACAATCAGTCGAAAGCCTCCGACCTCTGAGTGGCTGGACTCCAGATCATAGATGCAGCCACAGGGCAAAGCTTTCATCAGCTGGTCAAAACATCTCCTGGCCATACCCCTCAGTCCAACCAGGAAATCATGAAAACACACAAGTATGCTGCAAACTACATGAAACTGACTGAAACTAAGCTGAACCACAAGGCATTCCTCATACGTATGGCAAGAGACCCATTAAATCAGACACATTTAAGTTAATTATTGATGCCACATTGACTTTATGTTTACATTTAACACATGTTAAAGGCAGTGGAAACATGTCATTGTTGTTGAACTACTCCTCAGCTATAATTAGTGTGGGACACTTCAGGGTTAAATTCCAGTTACAGTAGTGAGTGAATCTCTTTACAGCATGTATAATGTCAGTGGGTCATTGTCTGGGGGAATCTGATCATGATGACATTTTCACAGGAAGTTTGGTTTGTCATGGATATGAGTGATTAGCTTACCGTAATCGTAAATTTTTTCATAAAAAAAAAAGAAGAAAGTGGGAGCTGATGTATTTTCATAAAGTGTTGACGCTCAAATTTCCAGAGATGAGTCAAAATCATGCTTCTGCTGCTATCTGGTGAAAAGGGCAGAGAAAGGTGCTGGGAATCTGTTAGTAATCTGAAAGATGACCAGCTCTCAGTCACAAGGACACTGGTCTGTATCGTTTAATATGATGCTTGTATCTCATTAACACATGTTGTTTAGCAGATGACATGCAATTTACTGTCTTGTGCTTATTTTTAGCCCAGAGAAACTACACCCAATGGATTAATACAAGTAATTTTTTAACAAACACAATGGTGGAAATAATAAGCTGAAAATCCAAACCAATCAACCTTAGAAATCAAACCAGGACTTTAAAAAACGGTTCACTTGTAGTGAAACGGTAAATTCCTTCACATAAAACATGTTTGCAGTCACAAGACCAAGAAATATTTTAAATTGGCTTTACCTAATAATGAATGACTCAGCCTCAGTGTTGTAATCAAGTAGCAGAAGGGGTCATCACACGCGACTTTGTGAGAAAGCATGCAGTGGGTTTGGAATGCGTCACAGAGAAGAACTGAGAGAGACAGTTTCCTCCCTTGTGCTGACTGATGCTCTGACGCTAGCCACTTCCTGGGCACAAAACACTGCTAAGAAATGTGCAGGGTGATCAGCTAATAGCATACCTGCAGGGGTTAAGAATAACGGGGCTAGGAGCATTAACTGCCTCATACGGTTGTTTTGTTACCTGGCTTGTTTCCGATGCTTCAACTGCCAACGAGACTGAGACCCGTCAGTCTGCCTAGACGGGTTTCACCTCTCTCATGTTTGTTGCCGGTCCAAATCCCTCACCCACAAACGCTGCCATCCATACAGACTCACAGTCATGTGACATGACATGACACAACTGTGTTTTGCTTCACACCTCAGTCTCAGTCTCATACAACAGGTGCCAAAGGAAAACAAGCTTTGAGGGGATTTCAAGGTATTTCCTTGCGAGTCTGAACTGAAGTGGAAATAATTTGTCACTTTTACTCAAATCTTGAGAAGAGTCCAGAATATCTCCAGGTTGTGACTTTCACAGGAATATTCCCATTATTACCACAACTTTCAATTTGGATGTATGTTCATTTTCTACGTTTCTGTCACAGCTTGTCAGTAGATTCCTGGCAGATTATTGATGCATTTGAAAACAGAAACATCCCTCTAAGTTTAGGCAACAAATACAATCAGACTCTGGCCTCCTATGAGAATGATAATACCTGTAATGCCTAATTTGTTGATATATTTATATGAGTAAAGGGCTTAGAGGTTGCTGTTTTTATGTCACCAACAATCTCACGGGCCCTTGTGATCATAGTAAAAGCACTTTAACAAAAGGAGATAATCTAACCTATTAATAACACTTACACATTACTTCATAGTAAAATCAATCATACCTGTCACAACAAAATGTTCAGATCACATGTAGAGGTGGACTTCATCGGTATGTTTAATGTATTTAATGTAAAACTCATGATGAGTGCAACCTTATTCTGTCAGCTGCTGTGACAAATGTTTCTAATTATTCTTGTGAAAATTGCTGATCAATGTTATTGAGTTTTCGCCCTGTTCTACCTCCCAGCTGAGGCCGGTTAATTATCTGTGCCTGACATTCAGTAACCTCTCAGAGAGAGGCTGGAGCTCTCAGCGAACACTGATAGTTTTCGGCATAAGAACACAAGCAGGCACATGTTTTTATCCAAATTCCCACGTTCTTCTCCCGGGAACTTTGGGGGTTGCCATGGGAACAGATTAATTCCCGGGACATCGCTGTTCCTGCCAGCTGAGCCCCATGTGCACCGCGAACTTGGAGTTTTCTGTCCCAGAGTTCATTTGACTTCTGAAAAAACACTTATACGAACGTTAGATCTCAATCCCGTGTGTTTTTCCAAGAGAAAGCCAGCATCATTTAACCTCCTGCCGCCCCCTCCCCAAAAGACAAGACAGTCCATCAGAACGTGCAGCTGCTGTGTACTTAAACGTGACAGGACAGGCTGACAGGCGTGTTGGCTCCTTGAGCTATTGTATATATGATGCCTTCAAGTGCTGTTATAAAATCTGAATTATGGGTGTTATTTAATAGCAGACAGTTTGCCTGGGGTCAAAATTATTTAAAACAAACATTCTTACCGACTAAAAGACATATTAGATCCAAACAGACGAGCATCTTCCTCTTGGTGCAAAATGAGCTCTCCTCCTCGGCCTTTGCCAGGAACTGCTTCCCAGCGCCGTTCTCCTTCCCTTCTCCGGCTCCTCCGCAGTCCGCTAGCCGCAGCTGGAGCTCCCCGTCCCGGGGCAGCGTGTTGCCGTGGGTACCGGTGGAGTTAAACTTTTGCATACCTCAAGCTAACCAGACGTTCGTTTAAAAAAGTAGTTGCTGTGAGTCGGTTTTGCCGTAGAGAGCTAAGAAGTGATGGGAATTCCCAAAACGTTTCAGTCCATCCGTCGTCGGTGAAACAGATCCATGTCAGGAAGAAGTTTGACAGCAGCGGAGGAGAGACCCCGGCCGGCCCACCGACAGAGCTACCGCGCGCGGACGCGACGTTACGCGAGTGTCATCAGCAAAGAAAGATGGAGGCTAATTAGAGACAGGAGAGAACCCGAACACCCGAGGAAAGTTCACCTCAGTTAAATCCTCAACTTCTCGTCGTGCCCTCAAACGTCCCGAAAGAACCTGCATTCACACCGTGTTAAAAAAAAAATATATATATATATATATATACACACATACACATAAAGCTTTTCGTGCTTCCAATTTTCAAAATAAAATGCAATCCGAGTTGGGAAGTTGCGAAACATTAATTGTGGCGGAATAATCCTATGATTTCTGGTGTTGTTCGGTTTGACTTGACGTGAAACCTCCGCGGCAAAAAAAAAAAAAAAAAAAAAAAAAGGTAAGAAAAAAAAATAAATCAATGATTAACGTTGAGGCGGGAACTGACAGCACGTCCGATCCACCTGACCTGACAGCTCCGTGGCTGGTTCCTCACTGGGGTGTCTCCTGTCCCACCAGTGTTCCACCCCCGTGAGGACACATCCCACAAAGCCCGCAGCTCCGGCCCTTCTCCAGATTTGTTCTCTGTGCATAGACCTTGTATTAACACATCCATAATTCTAACTACATTTTAATATTTTAAATGATAATTCGCAGTTGTGACTTCAGAAAATATCATCCATAATTGTTTGCTGTATCATAAAGGTTTCAATCATATTGATTAGATTATCAAGTGTCCTTAAAAATAAAAGGCTGTTAGGTCGTTGGACTATTTCTACTACTACTGATTGAGAAACTGTCTAGAAAACTAGAAGTAAGACAGCCCTACACTATGTTATCTTTTCCCTAGGAAGTTTGTCAAAAGTAAAAAAAATAAATAAAAAATGCTGCATGTTTCATTTTCTTAAATCAATCAATTATCAGCGGTTGTCGTTCTACAGTATAACTCAGTGATGGATCCCAAGTTGTTTCTGACGCCTTGCTCGCTGAGGATAGTGAGAGTTTTCCTGCCATCTAGTGTAAATTCAAGGCACGTCTGGTTCCCTCAGGTCCATCCAGCGACACTGTTGGGCTGTTCTTCCTACCTGAGCGTGTCTCTGGCCTTCAGAAAACCTTCCTCTTCTTTGTCAATGAATGACTGGATAATAAAACAAGCCTGATGTGATTTCTCAGAGCCTCATCTGGTTATATATTTATCATTTTTTTAAAAATCAACAAATATTTACATGTCAGAAGCTGAAACAAATTAATTTCCAAAACTGTGACTTAATATCAATATGTAATAAAATAGATTCAAGTTATTATCTATTATAGTTTTTGAGTTATTTGTCATTGTGTTTGTCAATAACAATGATTTATTTTTTTAATAGTTTAAATTTTTGGTGAATTTCACATTTAATGCATTTGCTACTGGTAGAATGTGTCTCAATGTTGGCAAATAGCAAAATGGAATGGTGGAAAACAATAGAGAGTAAGGTGTTAAAAATTTAATTTGCTAGAATTTACAAAGTAATTTTTCATTTCAAATCTACTTTGAGATATTTTCATTTTCCAGCCACATTTAAATGAAAGCTATTTGTTAATTATGTTTGCAATTTGAACTGTACTTGATAGAATGTATTTGTTCAGATTTTTGTTACTAAACCTTTACTTTGTGTGTTCCTGTGTAGGGTGGTCTGTCCCATTCCTTCAATTCATTCCTTCATCTGGCCCTTCACGGATTTCAATTATTGCGGGTTATTTTTAGAGAATAACTCCTGTGATTAATGAAGCACAATGTAAAAACCTCTGTTTCAATTGAATTCGGCATCCGAGAGAGAGAAAGGCTGGACTGTGATGCAGCACTACTCCCCAGTCAGTCTGACGAAACCAGCAAAGCTCCTCTCATACTGGCGGAGCTTCCTTTTCTCCAACTTTCTGTTCAGATGTCACTGCCAAACCAAGAACTGTCATGAGAGACAGCCACCTGGGGGTTCACTGACTGAAAGAACTCAAGGACGATGTGAGTCTCCTGGCAACTTGTGCAATAGTAATATCCAACTGAGCCTGTAAGACCGGGGTGCTCACACTTTTTTACCATGCGAGTTACTTATAAAAGGACCAAGTCAAAAATCTACCTACTACGAAAATGAAAAACATTTTTTATATGTACGATTTATGTTGATGTGCATAAGCGCATGAGCCCATGCTGCACGGCACAACACAATGTGTATTGTTTTATCATTTCCTGAGTTTCCCTCTGATGACTTGTGTAACCCACTCCTAGTGAATACGCCTCTAATCCAGGTTCGTTAAGAGCTGAGGGAGCGTACTGTAATAACCATACATGAAACTACACAGACCAGATAAATTTTGAACGGTTTCTTTTTACCAAAACAAATAGTAAGTAACAACAGGAAAATTACATATTAAAATACATATTAACAAAACAAAATTTGGCCCTTCAAAATAATAAATCTGTCGTTGGTGATCACGTTTAAATCTACTTTCCGTAGATTCTTAAATGTTTTAACAGTTTCTGAAACAGAGTGCACTCTTTTTACTTGAGGGTGACAGCACCACCCTACCCCACGTGGAGTATTTGATTAATTCCTTGTGTCCAGGTCAAATCATGCTGGGAGGCTCGCCATCAGTAGAAATGGATCCCGAAGAAGTCCTCACTCTATCCTTAATACCCGACCTGTTTGGTTTTTTAACAAACAGAACTTTAAAATGTACCCTAACCAAGTTATTCAATGGTTAAACTCGGTACAATAAATTGCGTAGTATCGCACACACAATTAGCAAATTAAAACATGTTGCTAGCTTACCGAGATATATTGTAGCAAGTCACAGAGACTTCCCAACTCACGGTGTCTTCTAAATATCTTATTTCTAACATCTGATATCTTGCACGATGATTGAAAACTTGCAAAACTAAGTTTTAAAGTTTTTTTCAACGCTGCATCAATTTGTGCTCAGCTTGTCACGAACATGTGTCGCCTCTCTCATCCGATGACATAGGTATCTGTCACTCATGTCCAACGGTAGGCGGGACTTAACCAATAATGTGTAATGATTGGCTTATCAGCTCTCTCTATTTTTAACCCCTTATTGTCACTGGGTTACACCTGCACTGAATGGAATCATCCAGGGATACATAGTCCAGACAGTAGCTGCTGACATCCAGCCTTAGGCACACTTCCAAATGATCATCAGTCATGGAGAAATAGTTTTTGGACTAAGTGTAGGAAAACGTTGATAAACATAAATAAGTGGAGCAGAACATTGCAGTCAATGAGGTAGCACATTTTCTCATGTAGGGGTACTTTTCCTCTGGAAGATCCAAACTGTCCGTGAGCTGTGGACTTCAGCTAAATGTCAGTTTGTGGTGTCAATGTCTCATCTTTAGCTCGAGAAGAGTTCAGGTGAAAAAGTGCTGCAATTTTTGATGTGAATGAATCAACATCAGCATCTTCCCAAAAAAGATGGCACATGAAGGTAGCAACTGGCCCGAATAAAGAAAAATCTTGAAAGTGTTTTTCAAACTCTGACAGAAAGTTGTCAATTTCCCTTGCATCACCAAGACAGGTCTTTTAGATTCAGATGTTTTATCATTTTCTGTTAATTTTTGAGAGATGAAACAATTTTTCAATGTCTAGGCCTTCCAGAATTCACATGTTACTTCTCCTTAAGTTTATCTTAAAATTTTTGGTAGATGAGTCTCTCTTGTATTGACTTTCCACGATTTGGATGTTGATTCACCTTGAGTTGATCTTTTAATCTTTGATTGATTCAATACTTTTGTAATGTGTCAACTTTCCATAATTCAGATGTAATTTCTCTATGAGTTCATTTTCAAAAATTTTAAAAGCACTAAATGATGGCAGGATTAACTGCAATAACTTCTCCCTGGCTTACAGTTACTGCAGAGAATTATACTGTATATGACCTTTGATTTCAAAATATTGAAAATTTACCCAATTCAGCAACATAGAATCAAACAGAGAACCAATGTCCACAACATTAACTCCTTCCTTTTGTGAAATTTTATCAATAATCAAAGCAAAAAAAATGAAAATAATCTTTTGGCAATGGTAGTTATATCAGCTTGTGATACAAAAATTATCAACATTCAATAGTCATCAATAAACATTTTTAATGTAATCAATTAAGATCAGCTATACCTTGTATCATGATGTTTGTAGAGCCAGAGTGAGGATTTGAGCAATCAATTCAAATGTCCTTTTTTCAGAGATGAGTTTGACACCTCAGTTTTCCCAGTTCTTATATAATAGCAGGCCATGGTCAGTCCATTACAGAAAAATTGACCCCCAGACTAAACCCACCTCCTTATGAGTGGTTAGTAATCCCTTATGATTTTGAATGAATTCCGTTAGGCAAGGAGGCCTTAACTTTTGCTGTCTCTCATTTACTTGATATCCTAGAGTCAAAAGTTCTACAAATGGTGTGAAACACCATTTGGTGTGAAACACCATTTGTAGAACCAGTTTGTGTGGAGACTGCTGAAGTGTGCCAGTGACACTAACACTAGAGTTTGCCATTAATTTCCCCTAGGGGATGATTCCAGTACATAAGATGAAAAAAAAGAAAGAAAGACACCTCAACTGGCCACTTGTAGAGGGGGATTGGGGGATATTTTGACACTCACTACCAGCAACCACAACAGTCCCATGAACAACTACCTGCGATGCACAAGAACAGTGTTCATGTGCCTGGCTTAAGGGGAGGACACAGAATTCAAAGATCCCGGGCTCAAAGGCATACCATACCAAATAAGAATCTGAAAATAGGCATAATCCTGGTGCATGGAAGCATGCTCCCTATAGCCCACAGACACACACTGCCTGTCTTTGACAACCTGTGTTAGTATCACAGTCTCCGTAAAGATAGGTATTAGCACGTCATATGGCCTATGGTGAACAACATGAAGCACATGAACAATCTTGTTCCTGTTGTTTCTGGAAATAGCAATTTTTCAGTTTGCAGCTATTACATCAAGTTTACACTATGTGGACTCAAACTATAATTCAGTCAGTGCTGCAGTCGGTATGGACTTTTATTTGGAAATGATTATACACCCCAAAAATGAAAAAAAAAAACAACCTACAAATATTTCTGGAAAACTTCATCACAGAAAAATCATCATCACAGAAACATGTGGGATTTCTCAGTATATTATAAACTTACATATGACTGGATACTGCTGACTCACAACAATACAATTGCACTTCTGCTTTTTCCACCCTATTCAAATAGTAGCTTTTATCTACCATTATTTTGTTGAAATATAATTCCACTGATCTGCAGCAGATGTTAAAGTCTTCAACCACTGTGGATCAAAATGAACAACATGTATGGGCATGTAATTTCTTGGTTGTGTTATTTGAAAGCCACCAGTACAAGTAACCAAACACAGGTGTTATTTACTCTTTGAGCCTCCATGCAGTGTGATGGTACATACCTGAACTAATGTCCATCCTGTTTTTCTGCGATGAAACTTTCCCTGACGTACAAAACAGATAAAGTGAAACCATCTCCACTGACCTCAAGCAGAATAGAAGTAGATGTAGATGTAGAAGTAGATGGGAATTTTCAAGAGGTGTGAAAAGTAAACAAGACATCAGGGCATTTTTAAATTGTGGCTTTTAGTTGGTGCAGTTCCTTCCCTAAACTGATATATCACATGAATAATGTTTAATGCAATACAATCAGTTATTTTTTCCTGAACTTTAAAGTATGGACTTGTTTTAGAGTTTAAAATTTTAGTGCTTCTGATAAAACTGGAAGGAACCCAAAAGCACAAAGGGAAAGTAGGCAGATGTAGATTGAAGTTTGTTTTTAATACCAAGTAGAATTCAGAATAACAGGCAAACAAGTCCAATGAGGAGCAGACAACAGGCAGAATCAGTACAGGGCATTCAAGCAAGACACAGGAATGCTGGACAATAGTACAAACGTTAACAATCTGGGGGGGAACTGAGGGCTGAGCAAAGGATATATAGAGTGTTGGATGATGGGTTACAGGTGAGTGAGGAAACACAGGTGAGGGGGAGGAGCTTAGGTGAGTGCAGGGAGGTGGTGAAGGATCTGAAATGACAAGAGACATTAATGAAAATACTCAAAAACAGGATTGGATGGAGGCAATTGATTCGCTGTGGCGACCCCTGAAGGGAAATGCCAAAAGGAGAAGAAGAATGAAAATACTCGAATGAATTCATAGAAGTGAAAATGAACTTCTGTATTAAGATAAGATATACTTTATTGATCCCCGTAGGGTAATTATTAGCACACCCTAGATTAGGAGGTGTTGTACTCATTTTCACCTAGGGCCACATCAGCACGATGGCTGTCCTCAAAGGGCCAGATGTAACTTATAAATGTAACTAAATGTAACTCAATGTAATGTAAAATTAATTTTAAAAAATTTAACTACTCCTTAATGTTTAATAATTCTGAATTTGTGATTTATTCAAGTTACATACATTACAGTTGCACAGAAAAATATGTTTGCTTGTTGCTCTGTTATAACATAAATCCTTTTTAATTTGTCAGGTTATGAAACCCAGATAAATCCATCAATCAAGGATCAAACTACCCAAGTCAATTAAAAAAAAGAAGTCACGACATCAAATTAATTAACTTATACACAGTAAACGTGTGCTATTGAAATATAATTTGTTCTCATATGTGGATGTCCATAAACCTCACCCATTATGATTCAAATTATATCGCATTAATCCCTCGCGCATTCGCGTGTCAACGCGCGTGACTTCACCTCATCGCGGATTTTTAGTAGGTAGTCACGTGGTACCATACGCACATTTTATTGGCTGACAGCATCCAGAAGTGCGCAACGCTCCATGAGTCTCAGAACGCAGCGCACTTCCATGAGACACAAAAGTGCTTGTAACAGTCGATAAGAGTGTGGGAAAAGATAATACATGTAGCAAGTGGTTTAATATCAGTATGGGGAGGATTCATAAACGTTTAAATTACTGTAAATAATAAGACAATTAGTTTGTCGCTATACTGCGGAATTCATTATTCACGTGTGGTTCCTGGAACGCAAAAACTGCGAGTAACGGGCGCACTGTATATTATATTATATTATATTATATTATATTATATTATATTATATTATATTATATTATATTATATTATATTATATTATATCACTCTACCCATGCCTAAATAGGCCTGTTTATTTATGCCTTTTTATTCCTATGACTATTTATGCCTTTCTATTTGTATATTCTTGATGGGTTATTTATTTCTCTTTTTATTTGGTGTTGGTAGATTTCTACTACTTTCTATGTGCTGGTGCTTTCTATGTGCTTTTTCTGTGTTTTTGTGTGCGATGGAGAAGTTAATTTCCCTGTCGGAACTTCCTTAAGGGATCAATAAAGTTCTACTCTACTCTCTCTCTCTCTCTATTATATTATATTATATTATATTATATTATATTATATTATATTATATTATATTATATTATATTATATTATATTATATTATATTGTATTATATTATATTATATTATATTATATTATATTATATTATATTATATTATATTATATTATATTATAATGTAAGACTACAATAGTGGTTGTAATTACTCTCCACCTGCGTTTGATCTTTTCATTATATAATTATCAAGGTGTTATGTAAGTAAATTCCACCATTATTAACATAACTATATAGCGCTCTAAAAAAGAAAGAGGAAACAGGTTCAACACTGTCAAGTCAATGACTTTCAAAAGCAAAATATAAAAAGTACTCAAAAACATATTTAAAAGGCCAAATTTCACCACCCCTCCCTTCTCTGTCTAGCACCAAGACTAGTTCCTCCATTTGGTGTGAGTGGTGGTATGTAGGAGAGTAGGGCCAGTCCCAAAATGTAGCTCCCTGCCTACCATGGTGTTTGTATTCAATATCATACAGGGGAAATTACGATATGGATTCCTCTTTGCTCTACAAATACCTCCAGGGCATGGCCTAATGCAGTCGGTCATATATAAAAAAAAGTTCTCATCTCATGCACACACTGAGCTCAGGAAGCAAGCACACACAAACTACTTTGATGCATTGGAGAGGCAACTCAAGACCTGTCATCAGCTCCTCATCTAGCTGGCTGTGCTCCCCAAACTCAAATGCTTTGAGCCTTCCATTGTGCTGACGATGTCACATCCCACCCAGCGCTCCCTGATCCATCTCCTGCTGCTGTGGATCACCATCCTGTCCATTATACAGGCTGTGTTCATCATCCTCTTCTTCACTGCTGGACATCACTTCATGGTGAGAGTTTCTTCAAATTCTGAACTCTGAAGTTACCAATTGTTAAAACAGCTTATCGTCTCAAATGATATGTTACAAACTTTACAGTGTAAGCCATACTTTTACTGTTTCTAATCGTTCTTTAATGAATATGATGATACGGTTATCAGAACTGCCTGGTGTACGAACACCTGTGCAGTGCAGCTGTTCTTTCTTGTGGTTTTTTTTAGTGGCAAAGCTGATCGAAATGACACCCTTTGTGGTTTGCAGCTGGTTACAGAGACCCCCATTATGATTCCTAAACACTGACAGATTTTGAATAATGTTCAAATAGAAAACTTTCAATTCACACAGAAGAGTGCAGAGCGACACAAATATCACAACTTGCTTTGATGTGTAGGAAATGTAAGTTTGGTAGTGAAAGCGTACGTGTAGGGGAACAGTTTTAATGGAATTTAGAATTTTGCTAAATAGAGAACTAGAACTGATCTTTATTCCAGGGAATGTTTGATGTCCAAAAACTCTCCCGAGCTTATTTTCTGTTTCTTCCTTTAGTCTCAGAACAGTAGTGACACAGCAACGCAGCAAAAAGTGCTTCCCCAAACAAATGAGACGCCTTCGGTAAGAAGAACCACAGCTTCAGATTGTGTGCTCCAGCACTTAACCTCACTGTGTTGTGTAACGCATTCTCACAAATAAAACACAAATGTTGCTGATGATTAACAGATTTTTTTGTAAACCCATTATTCTTGACTCACAATTATTTCTTGATTGCTATATGGTTTTATTTCAACTTCTTCCTCTCATTTGCTAATGTCAGATTGTCTAACCACTGTCCTCCCTTGCTGAAGGAAACACAATGACGTCAACAACACATTCGGGGAAATCACAGAGACACCTAACTGTGTCTCTTTATTTTCCTTCTGAAAACTTTGAATAATAATTTATGTTCGCTGTTGTCACTTTTAATAAAGAGATGTGATATTGTCATCACATTCATAAACATTTAACACCTCTTTAGCTCAGGTCACATCTGAATCAGTGACCACATTTAAAAACAGATTAACAGAACGCTGTGTTTCAGCCTCCCCCCATCAAAGATGATCTTCTCTTGGGCAAAGGACAGATGGTGACCTACAGGGCGACTGAAGGTAAATCTTTACTTTGTCAGAATAATTCAGATCACAAAGATATACACATAGTTCCGAGAAAACAAACTCTCCACTCATAGCAGCTTTTCTATTACCAACAGTCAACGGACAAATCAAATGGCAAGCAAAGAATCCAAGTGTCAGCCTCATTTCAGAAGAGGGGAAAGATCTGGAAATAGGTCAGGATGGATATTACCTTCTGAATCTTCAGGTGACATTAAAGAGATCTGAATGTCCGTGCTATGGAACAACAGGATCGGAATGCACGTTCAGTCTGTCATATGGAAAAAACATTCTACTTCAGGGATGGATTAACAACAGCACATGCAGCACAGGCCTCCTTGGAAAAGTAGAAGTCCTGAGCGCTGGAAGCACCCTGGAGTTCAGCAGCAACCTGCCAAACAATAAACTTGATGAAACCGAATCCCTCACCCACCTGGATATCGTCTACTTATTCAAGCCATAGATGCAGCTCTGATACGTTAACATATGCCATCGGCATGCATGTTTTGTCCATATCTGAATGGCTTTTCTCCAGGTATTCCAGTTTCCCCCCCACCATCAAGAAAAAAACATGCTTCTAAGGAACTTGAGGTTATGTTGGCCCGTAGTGGCGGCGAACCCAGGGGGCAGCATCTCATTGTATCGTTGTATGATGAGAATGAAGCTAATTAATCTTAATTTTAATGTATATTTGGAGACCATTCCATGTTGTAGGCACTTGTCCAGCTCTGGGAAAGCATCTTCAGCAAACCTGCTCAAATGCATATATAGTCATACTCTTCAGACCCACATTAATCATGTAACGGTCTTGCTAAAAGAAAAGGCTGGACTCAGTAGAGATGTGTGCTATCCACAGGCCGGATGGTAACATCACACAATCACATTCTGAACTGATAAGAAGTATAGCCTAATTTAAATTTATATTAACTTATTGTTTGGGTTTCTTGAATAAATTCGTCATACAGCAGCTCAGGATTGACATCAACACTACAGGTCTGTTCCTCTGCTGTGGCACTAAAGACTCAGTGAGTCTGAGTCTGCTCAAGTTTCTGTAAATTGTGTTCCAGTTATCAGCAAGAATGTATTAATCTGAATTGTATTACATAGCATTTATTATCAGACAAATGTTTTTTGAACAACAATTATTTGCTACCTGATAATTTATGTCTTGTGTATTTATGTTTATTTATTCTTAAGTCGAACCTGAAATTTTCACAATAACACAATGTATTTAAGAAGATTCCACAGACATGTCAGTGAACAACCAATGAATGTATGTCACTGTGTGACTATGTATGTCATTGCATGTACATATAAATGGTGTCAGTGAGTTTCTGTAATGTATTTAAATTCTTTTTTTTTCACTTGCTTTTCTAATGTGCTCGTATGACTTGTAAAACATGGTTGTTATGAATTTAAGAACAAATCCATCCATTTGAAGGACACTCATATCATGTGCTGGACCCTGCCCCATGACTGTAGGTTACAGTATGGATGATCCACCAGGTCATCACACAACCATTCAGTCTCACAGTCACACCTACAGTACATGGGAAGTACTGGTAACTCTAGACACGCTGTACAACTTTTACGCTGCAGATTTTTTAAGAAAATTCATTAGAGCATCCGACCTGTAGACACTTGTATGTTTTATTTTCTTAATTTTTTTTGTATTTACAATATCATTAATTTTCTAACATAAATATGGTTTCCATTATGGGTACAGCTTTCTTGTAACTGTACACCACGTAGATGTTTAATTACATGACCATATATTTACAGAATGTTAACTGCATTTTTATTTCTATTAAATAATAAAAAATAATAATGTTATTGTAATACTACTGTACTACTAAGGTTATTAACAGACTGTCCTTTTATATCACTTTTCTTGGTTTACCTATTATCTACTATAAACTGCAATGGACTCATTCACCCAGAGGTTACCAGACAAGCAACAAAGAACAGCCCACCTGAGTTCTCTTCAACCCAAGACCCTAACAAACCATAAATGTACTACAAACAACAAATGAAATAACAAAAAACTAAATAAATAATAGTTTAATTGTTAGAAATAACTAATATGCTGACATGTTACTGAGTGAAGTTCACGTTACAGTTCTAGACATTTTTGTTCATGTGAAATCATAAATCCTTGAGGGTTTATACTGAGAGTTACAGAGTGTGTCAAAAGTAGTATTTGGTTTTGTCCAGTGTCTACAGAATTTTATATCATGTTAGGAGTTATGTCACCTCATACTGCTGTTTGTAAGATAGTGTGATTCAAAATCACACTGCATGTGTTCTGAGAACCATGAAACCTTCGTCTTTACGTCTAACTATGTTACTGCTACCCTGAAAAAATGACAGGGTTTTGATTAAATCTATAGTTTCTTGATACTTTTGATTATATTTAACATTGTAAGGCCTCAATATGACACTAAACAGAAAACATGGAATTTCGAATGTGAGCTAGTTCTTTTGAACTTGAGTTATTTTTGAGATCCTGGATATACAGTTAAGTGAAAGTGAGAAGTCATATATTACAGCAGGACCACGCAGATTATGAATCAGCAATATGAAGACACACAGGCCCTCCTCCTCCGCTTTATGCTGTCAAAGAATTTATCATCCAGAGTCTAGAAAGAGACAAGAAAATAATAAAACACAAAATACAACATTTATATCTTCCCAGCTACTTCATAACAAATGGCACACTATATGTTGAAAGGTCATTTAATAATCTGAGCCGACCAGGCCTCTGTGTTACTGAGGTTTCATCTGAACTCTTTCTTTGCTAACCTCAGCTGTGGTGTGCCACATATAAACCTGTCTATTAGCTGTTGCCAACACAGTTTTCCATTAGTCATATGCATGGGTTGGTTTGTTCCTTTGTTTATTTTCCATTGTCTGATACGGAAAGTGTGAAATCAGTGTGTTCAATTTGTGTTGAACACATCAAGTTCATCAAGTTCGTCTTTCCATCATTTTCACCCGAACGTCAGTTAACATGATTTCAGCTTGTCCCGTTAGGGGTCGCCGCTGTGTCTCATCCTTTTATATGCTGTTATTTTTATGCCAAGTAATATACGACTATTTATAATGAAGGATTGCTTGTGATTGTAGGTGAAGGACAAGATTGTTGTTGATGAGAAACATTGTGAATTCTGACACGTTACTTTATACCTTAAAAAATGTAGCCGCAAGAGGGCACAAGCCAGTGTCTTATTGTGCCGGTCCCAAGCCCGGATAAATACAGAGGGTTGCGTCAGGAAGGGCATCCGGCGTAAAACTTTTGCCAAATCAAAGATGCTAATCAAACCTATGACTTCCATACCGGATCGGTCGAGGCCCGGGTTAACAACGACCGCCATCGGCGCTGTTGACCTACAGGGCGCCGGTGGAAATTGGATTACTGTTGGTCGAAGAAGGAGAGGAGGAAAGTGCGTTCACACGAAGAAAGAGAAGAGGAGCGCCAAGAGTATAGGACTAAGAGTAGGGACGTTGAATGTTGGAACTATGACAGGAAAAGGTAGAGAGTTGGTCGACATGATGCAGAGGAGGAAGGTAGACATACTGTGTGTCCAGGAGACCAGGTGGAAAGGTAGCAAGGCTAGAAGTTTAGGAGCAGGGTTCAAGTTGTTCTATCATGGTGTAGATGGGAAGAGAAATGGAGTAGGAGTTATCTTGAAAGAGGAGTTTGTTGGGAATGTCCTGGAGGTAAAAAGAGTATCAGATAGAGTGATGAGTCTGAAGCTAGAAATAGAAGGTGTGATGTTCAATGTTGTTAGTGGGTATGCCCCACAGGTAGGATGTGAGCTGGAGGAGAAGGAGAAATTCTGGTTGGACTTTGATGAAGTGATGCAGAGCATACCTAGAAGTGAGAGAGTTGTCATTGGTGCAGACTTCAATGGACATGTTGGTGCAGGTAACAGAGGTGATGAGGAAGTGATGGGCAGGTTTGGTATCCAGGAGAGGAACGCAGAAGGACAGATGGTAGTTGACTTTGCAAAAAGGATGGAAATGGCTGTAGTGAATACTTTCTTCCAGAAGGGGCAGGAACATAGGGTGACCTATAAGAGTGGTGGTAGGAGCACACAGGTAGACTACATCTTGTGTAGACGATGTAACCTGAAGGAGATCAGTGACTGTAAAGTGGTGGTAGGCGAGAGTGTAGCCAAACAGCATAGGATGGTGGTGTGTAGGATGACTCTGGTGGTGAGGAAGATGAAGAGGGCAAAGGCAGAGCAGAGGACGAAATGGTGGAAGATAAAAAAGGAAGGGTATTGCATGACCTTTAGGAAGGAGTTAATACAAGCTCTGGGTGGTCAGGAGGTGCTTCCAGATGACTGGACAACTACAGCTAATGTGATCAGGGAGACAGGTAGGAGAGTATTTGGTGTGTCATCTGGAAGGAAAGTAGATAAGGAGACTTGGTGGTGGAATGAGGAGGTACAGGAGTGTATACAAAGAAAGAGGTTAGCTAAGAAGAAGTGGGACACTGAGAGGACTGAGGAGAGTAGACAGGAGTACAGGGAGATGCAGCGTAAGGGGAAAGGTAGAGGTAGCAAAGGCCAAACAAGAAGCTTATGACGACTTGTATGCTCGGTTGGACAGTAAGGAGGGAGAGACTGATCTATACAGGCTGGCAAGACAGAGAGATAGAGATGGGAAGGACGTGCAGCAGGTTAGGGTGATTAAGGATAGGGATGGAAGTCTATTGACAGGTGCCAGCAGTGTGATGGGAAGATGGAAAGAGTACCTTGAAGAGTTGATGAACGTGGAAAATGAGAGAGAACAAAGACTAGAAGAGGTGACTGTTGTGGACCAGGATGTAGCAAAGATTAGTCAGGATGAAGTGAGGAGGGCACTGAAGAGGATGAAGAGTGGAAAGGCAGTCGGTCCTGATGATATACCTGTAGAGGTTTGGAAGTGTCTAGGAGAGGTGGCAGTAGAGTTTCTGACTGGGTTGTTCAACAGGATCTTAGATAGTGAGAAGATGCCTGAGGAGTGGAGGAGAAGTGTGCTGGTGCCCATTTTTAAGAACAAGGGAGATGTGCAGAGTTGTGGCAACTACAGAGGAATAAAGCTGATGAGCCATACAATGAAGTTATGGGAAAGAGTAGTGGAAGCTAGACTAAGGGCAGAAGTGAGCATTTGTGAGCAGCAGTATGGTTTCATGCCAAAAAAGAGTACTACAGATGCAGTATTTACTTTGAGGATGTTGATAGAGAAGTACAGAGAAGGCCAGACGGAGCTGCATTGTGTTTTTGTAGATCTGGAGAAAGCTTATGACAGGGTGTCCAGAGAGGAACTGTGGTATTGTATGAGGAAGTCTGGAGTGGCAGAGAAGTATGTTAGAGGGGTGCAGGACATGTATGAGGACTGTAAGACAGTGGTGAGGTGTGCTGTAGGTGTGACAGAGGAGTTCAAGGTGGAGGTGGGACTGCATCAGGGATCAGCTCTGAGCCCCTTCTTGTTCGCTATGGTGATGGACAGGCTGACAGATGAGGTTAGACAGGAATCTCCATGGACTATGATGTTTGCAGATGACATTGTGATCTGCAGTGAGAGTAGGGAAGAGGTGGAGGAGAAGCTAGAGAGGTGGAGGTTTGTCCTGGAAAGGAGAGGGATGAAGGTTAGCCGCAGTAAGACAGAGTACATATGTGTGAATGAGAGGGACCAAAGTGGAAGAGTGAGGTTACAGGGAGAAGAGATCAAGAAAGTGGAGGATTTTAAGTACTTAGGGTCAACAGTCCAGAGCAATGGAGAGTGGGGAAAAGAGGTGAAGAAACGTGGCAGGATGGAATGGGTGGAGAAAAGTGTCAGGTGTGACGTGTGATAGAAGAGTTTCAGCTAAAATGAAAGGAAAGGTGTACAAAACTGTGGTGAGACCAGCGATGTTGTTTGGTCTGGAGACAGTGTCACTGAGGAAAAGACAGGAGGCAGAGCTGGAGGTAGCAGAGATGAAGATGCTGAGGTTCTCTTTGGGAGTGACCAGGAAGGATAGGATCAGGAATGAGTACATCAGAGGGACAGCACATGTTAGAGGTTTTGGAGATAAAGTCAGAGAGGCCAGACTGAGATGGTTTGGACATGTCCAGAGGAGAGATAGTGAATATATTGGTAGAAGGATGCTGAGTTTTGAACTGCCAGGCAGGAGGCCTAGAGGAAGACCAAAGAGGAGGTTTATGGATGTAGTGAAAGAGGACATGAAGGTAGTTGGTGTGAGAGAAGAGGATGCAAAGGACAGGGTTAGATGGAGGCAATTGATTCGCTGTGGCGACCCCTGAAGGGAAAAGCCGAAAGGAAAAGAAGAAGACTTTATACCTTAAAAATTACAATCACGTCAAATATGCATGAGCAAAGCTCGCACTCTGATCCTTCAAGCGTCCGTCCTCACCATAAGTCTACCTCATGTGTGGAACACAAGGGGACAGCATTTAGCTGTGGACTATCTGTCACTGCAATTCTGACATCTTAGTCTTTTTTTAAGGCCTTAAATAGGACAGACTGATAATGCCCTATTCCCAAAGCAGTAGAGGAAAAAAATTGATATCACCATCATTGATTCAGTTCCACTTTATCAGTGAACTGAACCATGTTTGTTTCATTATTGAATAATTTAATTTAGACTAGCTTCAGATACGCCCTCCATTGTTACTGCGACCCAACACATATTGGGTTTTCCAGCTCTGGGCCATGATGACTCATACATACATTTAGATATGACTGTGTAAAATGCCTGAGTGGGGGGGTCACTTCTGATTCCACTTACACAAATGCATGCCATACTCCTGCTAGAGCATGCTTTCAGCAGCCATCGTTCTCAAGATCTGGGGTTGAAAATGAGTCAGGCGGTCTGCTGACACCGCTTCCCTCCCTCAGAACGATAACCTCCCCCCCCCCCAGCTTCACCACTTCCTCTTGAGTTTACAACTATACAGCCCTGTGGGTGTTTTCAGAAGCAGCATCTTTGAACAGATGCCACTGAGGGGAAAGTGTAACAGCAATTGTTTGTGAGATGCAAGAAGAAGCTCCGTAGGGTAATGAGACTGGCTTCTTTCGTGTGCGTGGGCACTCGTCACTATTAATATACACTCATCACTGTAATATGTTGCACTACAGTAGGTTACAGCATACTGATCAAAATGTTTGCAGTACACATGTGGTTCTTCTTACACCCCTGCAGAACTGCATTTAACGCAAAAACAGTATTATAGCTTGATCAGGCTGGTTAAAGGTGGATGACCTATTAAGTAGCAAATGTTCTTTGTGGTATTAAAAAGGACACGTCTGCAGAATACGAAGTTGTGCAGTTGGACTGAATGAGTGAAACATTTGCAGACACACACAGCCTGTATGTGAACAGTAGCTCATTTCAGCCAACAACAAGAAGTATGAATCATTTTGTTTATTTAATTATTTTATTTACATTATTGCACATGAATAGAGTAGGATTATTGAAAGTATGCCATTCATTCTTGTGAAACAAATAAATACTCAATTTGTACAATGAAAAGCAATGTCAGAAAATATTAATTTAGCATGCAAATAACTAATAACTTTATTATAAGATCAACTATTCAGTCTTGTCAAATTCAATCTTATTTATCATTAACTAATTATTTAACATTAGGTTAATTATAAAAGTAATGACATAAAAAGTAAAAATTGAAAATAGCCTGAAAATAGCCTGTTATAGCCTCATAACATTTAACATTTACAAAAAAACTTTTATCTACATTTCTATACTCTCCCTTCCAACAGAAAGACTCATATTGGTACATCAATGTGGTATTTATACCATAAATGCACCAAATACATTCTCAAATGATTTGCTTTGCATAATTTGCGAGGTGTTACTCACTTTCACAAAGATTGCATCATCTTTTCGGAGGTGGAACACTCCACCCAGGTAGCTGTTGGATAACGTGTTGCGAATCTTTGTTGAGTGTTTCCTGGACATTAGAAGGGTAATACTTTCCCCTAAGTAAAGTTTAGTGTTTAATTCGACAGAGTGGTAAAATACATTGCTGAATAAGAATGAAATCTTAGAATAGACATAATAAAACCCTTCCTTCTGGATAAAAAGAAATCCATCTTTGTAATGCATGTCATAGCAGAGAGGGTCTGCAATCATGCTCCATGCCATGATTTTACTTCCATGAACTGCATCTTCGCCATCTGGGAAAAAAAAAAAAAAGTAAATAAATAAAATAAAACAGCAGCCAGGTCAATTCAAACTCATTTAAAACATTAGCTTTGAACTCATGAATTTTAATGTTAATTTCCAGAAGTATCTATTTTGCTGTCTACACCACTGATCTCACCTGTCAGGTGTGCAACGGGTTTGGATGGCAAAATTTGAGGACTGGGCCTTTTTTCAGGTGAAGTAACTTGTTCAGCTGTCAGAGGAGTAAATGTGTTTAAATGACGGAACCTGAGGAGATAGATCAGTTTAGGATGAAAACTAGACATACCTGCAATGATCTTAGATGATGATGCCGACATGCCCTGCAACAAGACAAAAAAATTGTAGACATCTCATCTGTGTGTATGTTTACGTGTGCACATGCAAGTACGTAAGTGATGCGTCACCGGTGGATGTGATCATGTGAAGAAGTTGTGATTAATTTTCTACAAGTTTCTCCAAATCTGAATTATGGTGAAAGGGTCACATTGTCTACTTTTAATTTCTGTGATGTTGACTCTCAGTAGGACAGGCCCGTCTCTCCGGTAATGAACTAAATGTTCAGACCACTTCCTGTTCCCCACTGTTCCTTTTTGTCAGCACTGTACTCCTGTTTGCCAAACATTTTCCGATGAAATAAGCATATGTTACTGTAGCTGCCCAGGAAAATGAGTTGCAGCGACACAAGACAGCTTTCATCACGATGAACATTTACCCTCGTCACCCAGAGACGTCACAGGAGTTCTCAGAATAGGCAGGACATGAAGTTACTTCTCCATCTCTTGCCCAGTCTCTTCCCCATTATAGTGAAATAATTTCATTATCAGCAGATTTTTGTGAAAACAGCCATTCATATGATCAAATTGATTTTTGGGGGGGTTGTCTTTTTGGCTTCCGCTTGTCTTGGTGTCGCAGTACAATCGTAACATATCATGGCGTTTGACACACATTACATGAGACTCAATGTAGAATGTTGTATCAGCAGCTGTAATCGTCTTCACAGCCTACACAACTTAGTCTTATAGATATAAGTAATAAATAAATCCTCACAAAACCTCATCAGAATTCTGATTTTATAGTAACCTTCTCAACAGCAGAACTTGTGTGCTGTTTTATTGACATTTCATGATGTCAATTTAAGTTCCGGCATTGTTCATTTTTGTATTTTGCTGAGATTTAACCATAATAATAAAAGTAAAATCTCAGCGTATTTGCCTCAGTTTAATTCAAGTAGTTAAATTTATACATCAAATATTAAATAAAGCATAAATACAGTATACGTATGCAGGACTCAAGTACTCTAAGAGCAAAAAAGTCACATTTAAAGGAAAATGAATGAAGCATGGTGACTCACAGGATGACTGTAACTGTTAGTAGGCCGATACAGACAGAGGCTGATACTCACAGATTCGAGGTGGTAGAGGCGGTAGATGAAGTAAGCTTCAATGGCCATGCCGCCCAACGCCACGCTTACCAGCAGGAAAAGCAGGTTCTGCGCCCCTATGGCACGCCATCGCCCGTGGTTCAGCCTGTGTGGCCCCGGGGGCCAGCTGACGCTGCTGTCCACCGTATACACGGAGGGATTCACACTCTGTATCATACCTACAGTGGTAATACAGTCTGTGTGTGGGTGAAAGTCAAATCAACGTGAAAATATCTTCCAAAAGCTGTCAAAGGTTATTGCTTCACTGAGGCTAAGGAGACTAAAGGAGACTTTACAGACAGATGGGGGGAAAGCAGTGAAATGGGTGTGCTCACTCGTGGTTGGTTCAAGAGGAGATGAGCCGTCAGTCAGATACAGAAGTCTTGACATGTATGACCAAAGCTCTCAGTGAACGTTCTCAGAGACGCAACCGTCTGCAAATAGACACGGGAAACATCAAAACCAGACTTATGTGATTCATATGAATAGAATCAATCTTACACACACACACACACACACACACACACACACACACACCGTAATATCCTGATATAAATCCTGACATATAAGCAAATAACTTCAATGAATGACAGACAGCAGTACGTTCAGTCTGCTAGTAAAAGGAAGAACAATATAAAGAAAAGTATTGCACTCTTCACTATGATAAGTCCAATATAAACAAACAAGATGTATATTGTTAAGATAAACCCTTACTTTATAAAAGATATATTATTTAAATATAGAGACACAGAGTGTCTCCATTGAGATGGTTATAAAATATGCAATATACAGTATAGGCAAAAGTAATAAAACCTGCATGAGGAATTCATCTCTAAGGATTAGCAACGAACTAATAATGGTCTATTCTGTTTATAGAGAGAAACAGGAATCAATTCAACATTAATCCATGCATAAAAATCACAGATTGGTCACTTTATTTGTATTTCTGTTGTTGATACATTTTTGACATGAACTCATCAATAGTTTTCCCTACAGAATGGAAGATGACATTAAAAAAAAGTGTAGATGGAGGTACGAGAAAGAAAACACACACACACACACACACGCACACATATGTAAATACTATATATATAAAATATTTATATTAAATATATATATATATATATTTTTTTTTTTAGTAACTGCAGTGAGGGTCTGTGTATCAGTGGACACCTTCAGGCAACTAAAACTGCATGGGGAGGGCAGATTGCACCTCGTCACTCGTCACACTTTTGCATGTGGCTGCAGTCCAGAATGATTGACTCAGAAGTGGCTCCAGATCTTCAGCTTTAATCAAGTTTAGTCTTCAAACAACGGGGTACAAAAGTTAACTATATTAGTAGGAATTTTGATATTTTATGTATGTAAAATATTGAAGAGGGTCGCTCAAAATCGGTGAAAAGTGGAATAAATGGACTATGCACTGCCAGCGGGGGACGATGATGATGTCTGCAGAGCTCTGTTTGCTGGCATTTTTGATTCTTAACGTGGGGACGACGTTGGGCTTTGGGCCAAACCAACGTATGGAATTTACATTTCTGTTGCCTGCTGGAAGGACAGAGTGTTTTTACCAAACCACCATTAGGAATGACAGCATGGAAGTTGAATATCAGGTAGATGATACATTCTCTCTTGCCTTTCTAACAGGATCAGTAAAAATAAGAGAACGTGTTTATTCTAAACAGCTTTGTTACAGTTGCTGGGTAATAGCTAACTAAAAACTAGTGAACTTTGATCTTGTAGATAAGTAAACTATAATTGTCGTTGCTGAAGAGGGAGAAAAATGTCTCTCATGTAAACATACTAGGAGGATATTTTAGTACAAACATACACATGTCTTAAATAAGAAAAATTATAGCAACATGATTAATTTCCTTTAAAGAAAAATGCAAAATACACATATTTGTTTCTATATTTAACATAACATAATTCTTACAAAGTCTCTTGTTTTGCATTATTGACCTTTGTGACTTTATGGTAATGATCTTTGAATTGCAACACCTCTTATCGCCGCACCGGCGATTGCACTGTGGTTCCTACTAGCCCCCTCAGAACGACAGGGCACTCAACACGCTTCACACACATTACTGTACCCATCAGCTACCCCCCCTCAGCGGTGAAGGTGTTGAAACCTGGTCCCAGAGGTGTCGTTCGTTTGATTCGCTGCATCTTCTCAACGCTTCACTCAGATGGTCGTCGCAGCTACACCCACAGCTTCCTGCTTGGTTGAAGATTGCGTCTGAATTTCATGATAATATCGAGGAAATATAGACTTATACTGTATTGTGTGTACATTAAAAAACTATGAGTCATTTTACGCTGCTTTAAGAATAAATACATATTAGAAATACTTCTGCTGTTGCGGGTCACGGGGTAACTGGAGCCTACCCCAGCTGGGCGCAACGTCAGTGCATCGCAAAACCACTGTAATGTGAGCAGTAGAAGTGTAGTATACAGTAGATAGAGGTGGATTTTGCTGCAGCATAAACTGACTACTTTTTATATGTGGGTTATTATGTTGTTGCTTTAATTTGACTTTCTGAAACTTTTTAGCAGAGAGTGTCAGTAAACCTTGTGTTTGGGATGAGGCTGTGGAGAAAGTGGAAATGTGATCTGGGTCCTGTTGTCTTTCAGGTGTTAGCTGGGTCCGGTCTGGTTGTTGGCTTTGTTCTCACTGGACCCAGTGGACAGCAGCTGGTCTCTGATTTCAGGAGATCCGATGGTATTCACTTGTAGGTCAGCCCAAACGCCTCCATCCTCCACCTGCATGTGTTGCTCTCGTTATGGCGTTCAGGTCTACAGGAAATGTCACACTGCTTTGAAACAGGTCACCAAATTATAGGATGAAGTGTCATAATTATTCCCATGAACACTTTAAAACTATATCCAACAAATGCTAAATGTAGGCACACCTCCTTCTTTTATATGAAGAATTTTTTTAACAAAACATGACTCACAGTTTTGTTTGATAGCATTTCTCTTCAGTCATCAATCACTACATTCTTTCTACCCCCGTTTCTCTTATGGTACCTCTCCTTACGTTCACATTCTGCATGTATTTCAGTCTGTCCCATCATCTGGCTGTTTGTCTCTGATGTGCTAATATTTTCTACAACAGACTTTAAATGCATCACAACAGAGAATAAAACCACAGAAAAACCGTTTCCACGTGTCCATGCTGCTGCTGGATGAGAAGGAGGTCACTGCCAAACTGAACACATGAGCTATAGCAATGTCAGAAGACTGTTAAAAAATAAATTAATAGACCACTTTACAAATCCCATTACTCATAACTGGGGGGTTTGCATTATGATTAGCAGCATTAGCCTTCCAGTCATTATTTACAGGTTGGGTGTCGGCTGCGTCTCTGCGGTTCAGGCTGTTGCTCTGACATACTTTACTTGTGACGTTACATGAAAACACCGCTAACAGCTTTTCATTTTTAGAATAGTTGTTGCCCCACTTTACTAGACCGCATTGGTTAAAAAGTTAACAAATTCTGTACAATATGCTTATTTTGGTACATAGTTGTTTGTGTTCTACATATATATATATATATATATATATATATATATATATATATATATATATATATATATATATATATATATATATATATATATACATACATACATATATATATACATATATATGTATATATGTGTGTGTATGTGTGTGTGTGTGTGTGTATATATATATACACACACACACACATATATATATATACACTGTATATATATATATACAGTATAGGTATATATTTTTTTTTAAGACCAGCAATATACTATATATATATATATATATATATATATATATATATATATATATATATATATATATATATAATTTATTTATTTTTTTTTAATTTTTTTTTTTTTTAATTTTTTTTTTTTTTTAAGACCAGCAAAATTTTAAGACCAGCTGAAAAATTGCAAAAATTCACATTTTGCACTGTTGGATCTTAACAAGGTTCTAGGTAGTGCTTCAGAATGCAAAAAGAAGAAATGGGAGTGAGACAAAAAAAAATTTGAATAAGCAATTTGTTGCAAACAACCATTAAACTGAAATAAGCTGTTCATCAGCTGATCAAAAGTTTAAGACCATGGCCTTTAATCAAATCTTCACAAAAATGTGGATTGAGTATCATTTTCTGTCAGGCATTCACGCTGTTATGACCTCATGGCAAATGCAAAAAAACTTTCTCTCTTAGAATGTGTTTGGATTGTTTAGCCGCATCAGCAAGGCCTCTTCCAGTGTGGCATTGCTGCTGAAGTTGGATGAAGTAAAACAGTCATTTTAAAC